>OX103971.1:83706722-83933004 GCA_944470395.2 Schistosoma turkestanicum | reverse complement strand
AATATTTCTTTTATTGGGTAGAAATGTTTAGTTCAAAACCACATGCTACTGTATTATTTTATAAGGAGACAGAATATTTTCTGAAAAAAATCCGAACTGAATAGTAACCACCTTTGACACGGTAAATTTTTTCTGATTATTATCAAAATAAAATCAAAGAAGAAATTGATTTTATTCTGTTTTCTTTGCCCAGAATACCATCTATAGACTCTTCAGAATTATTTCTTGTGTAGATAGGGAAGTAAAAAGTGTACTATATTGATTTAGTAAGCATTAGAATAAAGGAGATTTCACTGTATCTGATTGTACATTTAAGACAGTTGCTTAAACGTATAGTATTGAAAGATATACATTCAAATCAGTCAGTCACGTTCACGTGACCTTCGTCCCTTCAGGATTCTGGAGCTCGTGTTAATCAATGGTTTGGAATCAGAGTTAATCAACTTCTCTAGGTGGATCCTCTGTGCACACGAACCCTGTTAACACTACGAACACTTCATTGTTCTTACTTTCAGTTTGTAAAACAACATTTGCGCGAAGGGAAGTCAGTAAGTAGGACTTGTTCGTATATTCATCAAATGCATACAATTTACGGTAAGGCTGGCGGTAAATCTTATTGCAATTAGATGTACACTACTGTATAATAATTCAGTAGTTTGAAGTTAGACGCTCGCTAATAACTTCGAGGTACCAGAGCTAGAACTCTAATAGAATTGCTGAAAAGCATTTTAATAACAGCTAACTATCTGACCAATATTCCATGTGATATTAGCTGTAGGTGAATACTTCATCAGACAAAACTACAGAAGGCAAGTATCTATTTGAATCAGTACAGTAATTGACCGATGATATGTGTCAAGAATGAGTAGAGTCACAAATACAATTTACTATGTGGTCAATCCTACTACAGTGTAACATTTCTTCCCTTTTACAAAGGTATTCACCAAACTTCACCTAATGTTACCCTTCATTCTAAGAACTTGTGTATTTTTTCTATGTACAACAAAAATCATCATAGTATCAACCAGTAAACTTCAGGTCAGTTGCAACGTAGAACTAAGGACGTTTGTACATAAGTTCAGGTTGCCATACCACATTAGCACAGAGACTCAAATGTCAAATCAAATCCCACAGTGATAGAGATGGTAGAGGTATTAATGGTAATGAAGAAGTATAATTCATTGAGATAAGGTTAGAAAGACAAAGGTAGAAGTGCTGACGATTCCAGAAGATTAGGATTTGTGAGAGCTCAATGAATGGATGCACTTGAGCCATTGCAAACGATTTTGAGCCAAGTCGTTCAAGGTCTCTAACCATCGTCTCGTGGACCAACATGACTCAGTCTACTTGTCAGCGATTTCATGGAATTGTGCCATGTTTTGGTTTGACCGACCCTAACTTTCTTCCAAAATACTCCTAGACCACAAAACGTAGCTCATCGAGGCTGTCGGTGGTTAGCCATACGTAACACATGTCCCAACCACCTCAACTGATGAAGTCTCAATGCTTCATCTATTGATTTGCCATCTATACCGAGTACTCGTTTCCTAACGACAGCATTGCTTACTCGGTTGTCCCAGGATATACGAGCAATGCTTCGAAGACATCTATGATCGAAAACTAGTAACCTGCGAACATCTTCTACTCTTAACGGCTATGTTTCGCATCCATATAGGAGAACGGAGCGAACTGCTTCAGTAAGCTTCATGTCTGAATGCAATTTATGTTGATGGCCCTAATTTTTTCAGATGAATAGTTCCATTGTAAAAAGCATCTATTAACCTTATTGACAATCAAACTTGTAACCATTCGAAGGAGAAGTTGAATCGATCGACGTCCCACTTTACCATTAAATCGATTCACCTAGAATCACGATTAAAACAAAAAAATAATTGAATTCTCCTAACCAACTGAAAGTGTTCGTTCCCTATCAACTAATCACTAGTAGTGACTGATGCTTCAAATTACGTTTCATAATATATATGTTTACAGTTTAAATCATCTGAATCACTTAAAGACAATGGACAAGAATGCTCTGTCCTAGTATGGGACTCGTCGGTGGTGCGCGCCTATCAACCTGTATGTACCCAAGAAATTATTAATTCAGGATATTTTGACTCGTAAGTGAATGTCAACTTTTTAAATCGCCGAACCGGGATTATTATTAGTAACAGTCAATAAATGACATTACAGAAAATTTTATCAAACAATAAGATCATGTTAACTCCATTATTAACTCCTACATAATCTATTTTCAGGTTACTTAATCGATCAAAAAATTTGATTACTTCTCCAGGTGTTCGTCAACATTGTTCACTATTTAGATTCGTATTTTAACTTTGTTATAGACGTACCTTTATAGATAACATTTCGCTCGTCTGATGTTTTAGGAATCGAAATTTTACCGGGAGATTCGCTTATCGACTTTAAAATATGCCCATAACATGGCGCAGGTGCGCATCCACTCTTTGAGTTCGCTCAAATCTTAATCTTTTGAATTCCTCATCACCTTTATCTTCCTATTTTTAAATTTATTTCACTAGATTATATCCTCGAACCCTAATCTTTTCTGATTACTGCTAATACTTCTACTACCTCTGCTACTATGGGATTTGAATTGACAATTACGTCTCTGTGTGCTAATGCGGTATAGCGAGTTCTACTTATATGTTCATTCGAAAGTACGAATTCAATTCAGTTCAAAAGAAGTCGAGAATACACAGTTCCGTTAAATAAATGTATTTTCTTTCGTGCTACAAATTGAAATGCTCACACGAAAGAGCACAATGAATGAATAAAAACGGCGCGAAACAATAGCTATCATGAAATAGCAGTAATTTAAAACAGAAAAAAGAAAAGTTAAAAAAGGCCTTTTACAATCAAAGGCAAAGAACCGAAAAAAAAAATCAGAAACCCAATCCAATCGAATCGAACATGTATGAAAGCACATTGAAAGCTTTCCAACAACAATTATTGCATGAAGCGTGTACATTTATAAAAACAGAAAACAAGTAAACAAGAAAGAAAACTGAGGCCAAACTGGCATCAGTGAATAAATTATTTAATTTTTTTTAATGCGAAAAAAAAAAAGAAAACACCTAAAAGAGTCCAAAACAAATGCCTATCATCACATTTGATGAAAAAATTGAACACAAATTAAAAAAAGGTGATCCATAATGCTGATGATGATGAGGTTCGAAAGAAAAAGAGAAAAGATACTATGATGTGTGTGTGTGTGTGTGTAAGCGTAGCTCTCTACGTGTACAAATAAATAATCAAATACACATGGAGAAAACCAAAAGGAAGCTACACCTACACACAGACAGAGAAGGAGAAGAGAGAAAACACACAACTAATTTAGGAAATAAATGAATGAATTATTCCAGTCGTCTGTCATATCAAAAGAGATTCTTGCCCTGTTCAACTCACTCACTCACTCACTCAAATCGATAGATTTGTCTAGAAATAATTAGAGAGATAAATAACTATATGTGTATACCCTGTGTATTCTTTTGGTATCAGAGATGATAGATAGGTAAATAAGTGGAGTTGGAAAGTAATTCTTCACACCCTCTTTTTTTTAACGTGTTTATCAAAGAAAATCCAGTGTGCTTTTACACCAGCAACAACAAGAAAATAATGAATATTAATGAATAGGAAAATGAAAAGTAAAGTAAAGTAAAGTAATCATATTTAAATAAATATATATCTATATTGTTTTCACTAATAATATTCTATCAAATATCAGAAGAAGAATACATCCAATAGGCAAGAAAAATGCAATGAAATATTTTAAACTACTGAAAACAACACAATTAAGTAGTAAATATTAATAAAAGCATAAATATATTAAAATGAGGAGAACAGCAGCAGTAGTAAGTGAGAACCGGTAGCATAGATAGATAAATCATTGATTTGATTTGATTTAATGTTTCTTGGCCATTTTAACTTTCTAATGACATTCATCAATGACCATGTCAAAATCATCACGTACAATCCACATACCAGGAGGTGTAGTCGCTAATTTATCATCCATATTATTATTATTACTACTATTATCATCATTATAAGTAGTATCATTAGTAATATTTGAAATAGGTTTATCAGGATTTCGTACAACTTCACATTTTGCATAACCATTCATCAATTTTAATGAATTCACGTTATCATTGTCATTAGGTAACTTGTCAAATTGCTCATCCAGTAGAGTTTTGGAATTTTGATCATCTTCATGGTTACTAGTAGTAGTATTATTACTGTTCGATAACGAGTGAGGAGTTGGTTTCACAGCTGATATCGGTTTAACAGCAACTGGTATTTTATTATTATTCAATCCAGTTGTCATCATATTCACAGTAGATGGACTGATTTTTCGTCCTAATTATAAGCAACAACAAAAAACAAACAGAACAATGGCTTTTTTCTTGTTAGAAATAGAAAAAAGACATGACACATGTTTGAAACCGTGAATCGATCAATGTTAGACCGCCACCGTTAGAAACCTGGAAGCACTGAAAAACGGCCGTTGCGTCTTGGTATGGGACTCCTGAGCAGTGGTCCGATGGTTAGGCGTGTTCGCACACAATACCGAAGGTCCTGGGTTCGAATCCTGCGGGGTGCAGGAGTTGTGGATGCGCACTGCTGAGGAGTCTTGTACCAGGACGAAATGGCTGTTCAGTGCTTCCAGGTTTCTGATGTTGGCGGTCTAACATTGATCGATTCATGGTTTCAAAAACTAATAAAATTGACTGAAACCACAAGAATTATTGAACACACATTAAAATGTTCAAGTTTTGAACAGTTTGTATCAAGTCGCATACATTTTTCAGATTGTTTACATGTTTACTAAGGTTTGATCCCTTTCTGATTGACTTATTGAACAGATAGTGTCATTCATGTATAGCGAAAACTTATATGTAACATTGGGATGTAATTAGTGTCGTGTTTCTGTGAGCAATTATGATTGAGCGGTTGCTTAAAGCCACTTAAATAATTTGATGACCCAATGTATTTTTCCGAGTATATATATGTAGATTTTAATCCTACTCACTAGCGCTCTCACTGGCTGGATCGCTTGCTCTTTGGCACTCTCATGTCACTTTGGCTTCGTGAGCCTGTGGTTTTGGCAATCGGTGTGTGTGTAGTGCAATAATAAACGCAAATCAACACTTTGTACTCTCGTCATCTGAATTGTATACAGCATTTGGCGTTATTTAGTAACGGTTGTCAAGAAAAGCAATATACGAAATCTAAGGATTTGTATCGAATACCAACCACAACAACAGAACTGGTGAACACATATCCACCAAAAACGAGTAGTCAATTAGAAATGCTGTTTTACAGATCCTCATTGAGCAGCGATTTATTAAGATAAGATACCAGTGTGAACGAACAACTTCAATGGTTTCATGACATTGCGATACCATCATCTCGCAGTGAGTAACTGTCTCACAACCGACACGGTTAAACTCCAATGGTTACGGCTTCTCACTAAAACTCCAAGAATCGCCTTACAAAACTAGTCACTAGTGAGCATATGATCATTGTCAGCATGAGGTTATGAATTGGCTGGAGTTACACATTCGCACTGTTTGATGTCAACTCAGTGGTCAAGATGTTAACCGTACGCACAAAGGGTGGAAGGTCCAGGGTACAGTCAGTCAGTTAGATGAAACGTAGAACTTCGTACGTAAGTACATCAGTTCATGTTACCATACCACATCAGCACAATTCGAATCCAATAGTAGAAGAGGTAGTAAAGGTATTAGAAGTCATCGGAGAGGTTACGATTAGAAGATATTATTCAAGAAGTATGATTCAATGAGAAAAGTTTAGAAAGTCAAAACTAGAGGTGTTGAAGAATCCAGAAGATGAGGATTTGAGAGAACACAAAGAATAAATGCACCAGTCCAGGGTACGATTAATTCTGACATGGTTGTGGACGGGCACTACTGACAAGTCTCATACTAACACGAAACAGTTGTTCAGTAATTTCAAGTGTTCAATAGTAGTGATCTTACTCACGAACACAGTTCATAACTTCAATGAAACTCAAAAATTTCCACTATCCCTATGAAATGCTAATTATTATTATTATTATTACTGGTATTATTGATACAGATATATTTTTAAAAAAAGAAACATATGGGATTTTGCTTATTCTAATGTCAAAAATTAGTTAACTGTCCATTAATTGTAATGTAGCGGGAAAGAAAGAGAAAAAAAACACACACGATTACTATAGTGTATCATGGTTCTCTGCATAGTTGAACAACAAAACAATACTGTTCAAATATCAATAATATTAGATAAGTGAATATTATTCGAATCTGTCATGATAATGAACAAAACACCATGAATAGAAATTGTAATTTAGGGTGAATGTAATACTTAGAATATTCGTGTGTATATACACTATACTATACTACAATACACTACAATGTATATTGTACCTTGATGTGGTGGTCCGACTAGCCTTTCGTGATGACCCAAATGAACTATATTGGCTGGAACTTATGTTCCTGAAGGTTCTACCATGCAAGGCAGGTCGATTGGAGAACGACCAGACTAAAAGCAGCTACTCAAGGTCCGAGGGCGAAGTCGTACTGCTGACTGACTGCAGAGGGGTGTGACAGCAGTAAGGTGTTTCCCTCGGACAACCAGCATCTGCAGCGATTCTGCCTTCTTTCTCACAAGGAAGGAAGGGTTAGAAAAGGTCGAACCGAAAAATGTCACACCTCACCTTACCTCACGGATAACCGTCTCCGGCGGTAATGGTGCCCACTAAGGGCTTTCAAGAGCGGAGCTAACACTCAAAAAACCCTTCATCAATAGGCCGTGCGTGATCGGCTTCAAGCAGTTGTCCCTTGAGCTCTGCGGTCACGCTCCCAGGTCTCTAAGACCAACACTAATCTACCTTCCTTTTCAGGTCCCTCAAGAAACAACCTTCCACGGTGTGGGCAACCGAGAAAAGACAACCGCCCTCATACCCGTAACAGTACGAGAGACAAAATTGTACTAACATATGTTTTGTGGTGTAGGAATAGGTTGGAAGAAAAAGCTAGGGGTGACCAAAACCAAAACATGGCGCATATCCATGAAGTAACTGACAAGTGGACTGAGTCATGTTGGTAGATGTAGGCTACGTGGTTGAAGTCCGCAAGACGAAAGTCAACCATGGAGAGAGGGACCTTGAACGACGTGGCTCGAAATCGTTTGCAATGGCACAGGTGCATCCACTCTTTGTGTTCTCTCGGATTCTAACCTTCTGAATTTCTCATCATCTCTATCTTTCTCTGTTCAAAGTTACTTCACTGAATTATACTTCTCAAATCATATCTTCGAACCCTAATCTTCTTCATTACTGCTAATACTTCTACTATCGCTACCACTATTGGATTTGAATTGACAGTTACGTCTTTGTGCTGACGTGGTATGGCAACCTGAACTGATGTTTATTGTTAAACTTATGCTTCGGGAATTCATTAGATTTAACTACAGAGGTAATGTATTGGTATAACAACACATTAACTGCGGTAGGGTTAAATCTTAAAACGTTTACAGGACAACACTACTACCCTATGCCGTGCCTGAGAAGATAGTCAACAACACACGGAATTGTTAAGATGGATTAAACTGTACAATTGTGTAAGGAGGACAGCTGTCAGACTCATTCCAAGTGGAGACTGGTGTCAGACATCGTTGCTTACTCTCACCCTTTCTCTTTCTCATGGTGATCGACTGGATTATGAAGACATCAACATGTGGAGGGAAGCGCGAGATACAGTGGACAACGATTTGGACTTCGTAGATGACCTGGCTTTTCTATCGCACAGGCAACAACAAATGCAATAGAAGACGACCAGTGTAACAGCAGCCGTCTCAGCAATAGTAGGTCTCAACATACATAAAGAGAAAAGAAAGATTTTCCAATACAACACAACATGTACAAACCGAATCACTCTTCATGTACACGCCTTGGAGGACGTTAACATCTTTAAATATTTGGGAAGCATCATCGATAATCGAGGTGGATTTGATGCAGATCTGAGGGTGCGGATTGGCAAAGCAAGGGCTGCATTTCTACAATTGAAAAATATCTGGAACTCCAAACAACTATCAACCAACACCTAAGTCACAGTTTTCAATGCAAATGTCAAGACAATTTTACTATATGAGGCGGAAACTTGGAGAACTACGAAAGCCAACATCCAGAAGGTACAAGTATTTATAAACAGTTGTCTTCCGTTGGCCAGACACTGTCAGCAACAACCTACTGCGAAGGAGAACAAACCAGATCCCAGCAGAGGAATAAATCGAAAAGAAGAGCTGGAATTGGCTAGGATACACATTGAAGAAAGCACCCAGTGTCAGCGGAAAAGAGCAAGGCAAACGAACAAATTGCACCGATAAATGAAGACAGACATGAGCAAAATGAACAAAAATTAGACAGAACTGTAAAAGAAGGCTGGAGACAGAGTAGGTTGGAGAATGCTGGTCGACAGCCTATGCATGCATCAACAGACGGTAACAGGAGTAAGTATAATATAAATTGATTACTTTTCATGATACTTTAAAACGAAACAATATTAAGTTAAACACAAACCCATCAAAGATTTTCGTCCACCACGTATAGGTTTAGGAACATTGGATAATTGTGGCGTGTTATGATTATGATTAGTATCGGCACCATCAACTGTTTGAGTATTGATCACTGAATTGCCACAAGCTATTGACGATGCTAACGCCGATGATGATGTCATCGGGGCGCGTTGATGATGCTGATGCTGATGATGATGATTATTCACTCCATGAAATGTGTCCACATCTTTAGACTGTTGTTGTAATTTTACTGTAGTAGTAGCAGTAGTAGTAGTAACAGTAGGACGTTCAATAGAATGACATGCAACACGGCTGTTCGGTGTACTCAATGATCGATTATGTGATGATGAATGTTTAGCATAGAGTAGTAGGCTATTATGATTATTATTTGAAGCTTTATTCGTTTTCATTGGACGTTTCGGTGAATGGTGTTGTTGTTTATTCTGTTTCACTAAAGCTGTATACACTGATTCCATAGATACAGTAGTAGGTTGATGAATATCAGTAGGTTTTGAATTATTATTATGATGATGATTACGTGAAGATTGAACAACAGTATTCATCGATCCATTATTATTTGTCACTGAATGTGTTGATTTTAAATTCGATAGGGAATTCGCACCAGACACTGATCGACTACTACTACTAGAGCAAGTTTGAGAAAGATTTTGTACTGACGGTGGTTCAGTCATTGCAGTACGCTGATGATGATGTAGTCGTTGATGTGGTTGTGATTGTGGGTGTGGTTGCTGGTATTTAATCGTAGGTTTAATGGAATTTTTAGGATAATTGTTTATCGTTGCTGTTGTGGTTGGTGTTGTTACAGGATGGATAACAGGTTTTTTGTATTTATAAATTGTGTTACCATTATTATTAATTGAAGTATTTTTATGATTTGTAAGGTTAGGCTAAAAATTACAAAAAATTGGGAAAGCAGAAAAGTTAAAAATGAATTTTATTAGTGAATGCTATCAAATGCTCTGGTACGCAGTAAGAAGTCAGTCGGTGGTTAGGCATTCATAACACATGTCCCAACCACCTCAACTGATGAAGCTTCAATACTTCATCTATTGATCTGCCATCGTTACCTAGTACTCGTTTCCTAACGACAGCATTGCTTATACGGTTGTCCCACGGTATACGAGCAATTCTTCTTAAACATCTATGATTGAATACTAGTAACCTAAGGACATCATCTACTCTTATAGGCCAGGTTTCGCATCCACATAGGAGAACGGAGCGAACTGCTGCACAGTACACTCGTCGTTTGTCAGCAAACAGATATCTCGCCTACGCCATAAGTGACGCAGGTTGGCAAAAGACAATCGAGCCTTCTGTTTCCGAGCGGAGATTTCGTCAGTCACCAGGCCATCGGCACTGATGAGACTCCCCAGATAAGTGAAGTGATCAACACGCTCGACTACTTCACTCCCTATCATTAGTTCAGGTGCCAATGCAACCCAGTCTTGAAGCAACATTTTGCATTTCGAGGGTGAGGACCGCATCCCGAACATGCTCGCATTGTTGCTTATGGTTGTCAGAAGACTCTGCATTTTGTCAGCGTCTTTACCGAATAGACATATGTCATCGGCATATTCTAGATCAGTAGGCGATTTTCTCGGTAGAAGGTCAACCCCTGAAAATTTTGACGAGCTTAATGTTAACTATAAGAGGATGTCTACGACAAAGTTAAACAAGAATGGAGAGAGTGGACAGCCCTGACGGACACCACTTGAAGTAGAGAATTCCGTTGACAGTTCGCCATAAGCTCTCACTCGACCAGTAGTGTTCGAGTACAGTGCTTGTATAAGGTTAATTGTACTTCTTTGGTACACCTTTCAATGAGAGACAATGCCACAGAACCTCACGATCCACTGAGTCAAATGCCGCTTTTAGGTCCAGGAACACGACTATTGTCGGACGTCTAAATGTGTCTGTATTCCAGGACCTGTCGTAGACGGAGTAAGAAGAGTCCGATCTCTCTCTCTCTCAGGAGATATTCACGTATAAAGCCACTGACACGCAAGTTCTACTCATTCTACCTTATCACCACCGAGATGCTTGTTTACAAAGTTGAGAGGACAAAAAACGAATATCTGGAGATTAAACCGGATTGGTGGATACAGAGGATCGATCCACCTATAGGGGAGTTAGAAAGCTGTGATTCTAAACCAATAGTGAACATACATTTCATATGAATATAAGGCAGTAGGTACCAAGCACTAAAGTGAGGTTTCAAACTTGATAGAATTGTAGCATCTTGAACTACTACAATCTGAGAAGTTAATATTGAGCTTATTCAGGCCGTCACTAACATCCTGTAGGACTGAGATGATTCCATTATTGATCGCTAAGTAATGTTCAAAATATCACATTTCTCTGGTCCAAAATACTGACAGAGTTGTGAAGCGATCATCGTTCAAAGTGATATGGGTTAAAATTGATACAGAAAGCCAATCAGAAATGTCCAAACCGAAGCGCCATCTGATGACAATCAGATCCCAACCTGTTAGTCTATACCTACTGTCATAACTCAGTCCACTTGTCAGTGACTTCATGCAGTACTGTCATGTTTTTGTCTGGCCGCCACCAGCTTTCTTCCAACCTATTCCTACACTACAAAACAAAGTTCGTCGAGTCAGTCGGTGGTTAGGCATACGCAGCACATATCCCAACCACCTCAACTGATAAAGGTTTACTACTTCATCAATTGATCTGCCATCCTTACCTAGTACCCGTTTCGTAATAACAGCATTGCTTACTCAGTAGTCCCAGGATATACGAACAATGCTTCAACGATATCTATGACCGAAAATCAGCATCCTACGAATATCTGTTGGAAGATATTATTCAAGAAGTATAATTCAATGAGTTAGCCGTGGAGATAAGAGAGGTATTAGGGGGTGTAAGAAGGATTTGATTTTGACCGATTTGGTCTCGTGTGCTGTTACGGGTATGAGGGAGGTTGTCACTTCCCGGCTGCCCACACCGTGGAAGGTTGTTTCTTGAGGAACCTGAAAAAGGAAGGTATATTAGTGTTGGTCTTAGAGACCCGGGTGCGTGACCGCAGAGCCCAAGGGATAACTGCTTGAGTCCGGTCACGCACGGCCTTTTTATGAAAGATTTTCTGAGTATTTGCTCCGCTCTTGAAAGCCCTTAGTGGGCACCCTTACCAACGGAGACGGAAATCCGTGAGGCAGGGTGAGGTGTGACATTTTTAGGGTCGACCTTTTCTAACCCTTCCTTCCTTGTGAGAAGGCAGCATTGCTGCACATGCTGGTTGTCCGAGGGAAACGCCTTACTGCTGTCACACCCCTCCTTCACAGTCAGCAGTACGACTTCTCCATTCGGACCTTGAGTATATATATATATATATATATATATATATATATATATATGTATTGTTCGGTGAGACTCCCGACCGAAGCTGCTACCTTGACGTGGTGGTCGGGCTTGACTATCGTGATGACCCAACCGAGCTATATTGGCAGAAACTTATGTTCCTGAATGTTCTACCATGCCAGACAGGTCGATTGGAGAACGATGAGACTAAAAGCAGCTACCCAAGGTCTGAGGGCGAAGTCGTACTACTGACTGCAGAGGGGTGTGACAGCAGTAATGTGTTTCCCTCGGACAACCAGCATCTGCAGCGATGCTACCTTCTCAAAAGGAAGGAAGGGTTAGAAAAGGTTGATCCTAAAAATGTCACACCTCCCCTACCTCACGGATTTCCGTCTCCGTTGGTAAGGGTGTCCACTAAGGGCCTTTAAGAACGGAGCTAATCCTCTAAATACCTTTCATAAAAAGGCCGTGCGTGACCGAACTCAAGCAGTTGTCCCTTGGACTCTGCGGTCACGCACCAACACCAATCCATCTTCCTTTTCAGGTCCCTCAAGAAACAACCTTCCACGGTGTGGGCAGCCGGGAAGTGACAACCTCCCTCATACCTGTAACAGCACACGAGACCAAATTGGTCAAAATCAAATCCTTTCTACACCCCCTAATGTCTTTCTTAAAATATATCGATATATAACACCAATATAACTATTCAATTTACCTGACTTTTATTGATTTTCTTGTGATTATCATTAGTAATTTGATGAGTGACATTGGATAAAATGTGATTTGATGAATTAGTTGATATGACAGTCTTGCCAATTTTACTAACATTACAATGACTATTAGCATTGAATTTCGAATTGTTCAGCGATTTATTTGACAATTGATGATGAACAGGCGGAGCAACAGCCGCCGCAGTAGCACCAGCAGCACCGGCAGCATTATACTTTGGCGGTTGAATATTAGACATTGAAATATTCGGACTGGATGAGGTTTTATTCGATGCTTGACTAATCATCATACCCTTGGACAATGTTGATGGTGGCACAAGACCTGATTTCATTGATTTAGTCTCAATAATTTTATTACTACAATGATGATGATTATTATTATCGGAAGAAGGAATAGATTGTTCCAATTCAGTGAATTCTGGTAAAAGTTCTAAACTGGAATTATTGCTCATTGATTGAGAGTTGTTGTGATGAATATTATGATTATTATCAGTAGTATTATTAGTAGTATCGTTTAATTCATTGTAAAAATCATGATTCTTTTCATTGATATCGTCATCATCATCATCAACAGTTTCATTATTGCATGGTTTCATCAGGTCGGAAACAACAGTCTATGTAAAAAGAAAAATAGAACAAGGGAAAACAATGAGGGAAATAGTTTTTTTAGAAAAAAAAACAACAGATAACCAGATTAACAAGATAATAGTGAATTGATCAAGTTAGACATTAACACCGTCAGATACCGGCTCAGTGGTCCGATGGTTAGGCGTGTTCGCGCACCATATCGAAGGTCCTGGGTTCGAATCCGACGGGGTGTAGGAGTCGTGGATGCGCACTGCTGGCTGTGAGTCCCATACCAGGATGAAACGTCCGTCTCTCAGTGCTTCCAGGTTTCTAATGGTGGTCTAACATTGGTCGATTCATGGTTTTAACCAAAAAATAATAGTTTTAGTTCGATGTGTGGATTTTATCTAGATAAAGTGTAGTGATATTCAATCAATCAGTCAGTTACAACAACGCAGAATTTCATATGTACGTACATTATTTCACGTTGCCATACGACATTAACACAGAGACACAATTGTCAAATCCCATAGTAGTAGAAGTATTAACGGCAATCGAGAAGATTAGGGTTCAACAGACAGACAGATACAATGCAGAACTTCGTACATAAGTTCATCAGTTCAGGTTGCCATACCACGTCAGCAAACAGACGTAACTGTCAGTTCAAATCCAAGAGTGATAGCGATGGTAGAAGTATTAGCAATAATGAAGAAGATTAGGGTTCGAAGATATGACATAATTCAGTGAGAAAAATTTAGAAGGAGAAAGATAGAGATTATGCGGAATTCAGAAGGTTAGAATTAAAAAGCATACAGAGTGGATGCACCTGCGCCATTGCAAACGATTCTGAGCCATGTCGTTCAAGGTCTCTAACTATCAGTTACTATCATCTCGCATACCCCAATTAGTTAGTCTGCATCTATCAACATGACCCAGCCTACTTGTCAGTAACTTCATGGATTTCCGCCATGTTTCGGTCTAGCCGCCCTTAGCTTTCGTCCACCTAACTCCTACACCACAAAACATAGCTCGTAGAGACAGTTGGCGGTTGGGCATATGTAACACACATGTCCAAACCATCTCAACTGATGAAGTTTCACCGCTTCATCTATTGATCTGCCATCCTTATCTGGTATCCGTGCAGTGATATTGGCTAAAAGTAGGTCATAAAGTTGAAAAAAAACATAATCAGTTATTTCTCAGATTCAGATTACCTTTGATGTCATTAATTCATTCTATCTGGGCTTTCCGTTGAGTTGATTTCTTATCGGTACGCTGATGCAACAAGATCTAGCGTTAAATTGGATTGAGTCTCAGTTGTCATAGGTCTTAAAATTAACAACAGATGATTGGTTAGAGTATAAAGGGACATATACATTCGTCGATCAGTGTTCTTTTTAGTACTGATTGGATTGTATCGATTAAGTTGCAAAGTGGCCACTTAATCGAAGTGATACGACATCGCGTGCACTAAGTTGAGATGTAAGGTGCTAGTTGGAGAACGTCGACAGGGGATCATGGATCTGGTCACCAACCAGTGACGGTTTGAAGAAAGTTATTCAAGAAGTATAATCCAGGGAAATAAATTTAGAATGAGAAAAACAGAGATGATGGGGAATTCAGAAGATTCGGATATGAAAGAACACTAAGAATAAATGCATCTGCGCCATTGTAGACGGTTTTGAGCCATTTCGTTCAAGGTCTCTAACCATCGATTATCATCGTCTCGTGGACCAGGTAGTCAGTGACTTGATGAATTTCTGCTTTCTTACAACCTACTCCTACACTACAAAACATAGCTCGTCGAGGCAGGCGGTGGTTGGGGTATTCGTAACACATGTCCCAACCATCTTAACTGATGAAGCTTCAATCTGCCATCCTTACCTAGTAGTGCAGTGATATTGGCTAAAAGTAGGTTAGAAAGTTGAAAACACACAGTCAGCTATTTCTTGCGTTCAGATTCTGATTACTTTTGATGCTATTACTCAGTTTGTCTAGGCTTTTCGTTGTGCTGATTTCTTATCGTTACGCGGATGAAAGAGGTGGAGGTAAACTGGATGAAGTTTCAAATGTAACAGGTCTTAAAATTAACATAAAACGACTGGTTAGAATATAAGGGGACATGTACATATTTACGATCCGTCCACCGCTCGGTAGTGATCAATGTTAGATATATCAGGTCCAATTTAGTACTGACTGAATTCTATCGATTAAGTTGCTAAGTGACTCGACATTGAGTGCACTATGTTGAGACGTAAGCTGCTGGCTGGAGAAAGTCAACATGCGACCATAGGTCTGAAACACACCCCATTTGTCACCAACCAGTGATCGATCAATTGCAAATACATTTTAGTTGCGGCCTGGATAGATAAGTATTAACATCTTTAACTATGAACCGCTGAATGAATTGGAGTAGGGGTTGCCTGTAAGAAAGCTAAGGGCGGCTAAACCAAAACATGCACTAATCGATGAAGTAATTGACATGTGGACTGAGCCATGTTTATTGGTGTAGACTACCTGGTTGAGGTCCACGAGACGATTGCAATCGACTTTGGATGACATGGTTCAAAATCGCCTGCAATCGTGTATCCATTCTTTCGTCCTTTCGCAAATTCGAATTCTCTGAATTCTTCGTCACCCAGTATTTTTACCTTATCAAATCAATTTCACTGAATTACTTTCCTTGAATAACGTCCTCCTCTAACCCTAAAACCGTCCGATTACTGGCTATATTTCTACTGTATCTACTACTATGGAATTTGAATCTACGACTGCATCTCTGTGCTGTGGTGGTATGGTAACTTGAACTGATGTATGTGCGTACGAAGTTCTACGTTATAGCTGACTGGCCGATTGATTACTTTTCATGAACCGTAGACCACCGACCAAGATTATCCAACCAACCCTGACGCAAGCTCTCTTTTGCCCAGCTGCGGATTCAAAGACAACGATTAGAAAACCAAGAGCAACATTTCTACATATGAAACTAAAAACGTCAGTCTTTCAACCAACACCACAACCAGAATCCAAAAACCCGTTCCATTGTATGAAGCAAAAACTTGGAGAACCACAAACGCCATCATCCACAGTTATATACAAAAGATACTGAAGATCCATCGGCCAAACACCATCAACAATAACCTACTGTGTGAGAGATTACAGATGAAGAAGAAATTAGGAAAAAGCGCTGGAGGTGGGAGAGAACAGACAATTCAGAAAGTGCCTAACTATGGTGTCATAAGGAAAGCCCAAGCTTGGAATATCCAACCAAAATGAAAAGAGGAAGACCGGAGAACAAGCTGCGTTGAGAATTGACGAAAATATGAATACCAGCTGGGAACAACTGGAAACGAGAGCTTCCAACAGAGTTGGTTGGATAATCCTGGTCGGCAGCCTACATGCTGCTCCATTAGGGAATAGTAACACGTGTGTCTTCGAAGCATTGCTCGTATATCCAAGGACACCCGAGTGAGCAACGCTGCTATTAGGAATCGGATGCTAGGTATGCTAAGAATGGCAGATCAATAGACGAAGCATTGAAACTTCATCAGTTCAGGTGGTTGGGATATGTGTTGCGTATGCCTAACCACCGACTGCCTCAACGAGCTTTGTTTTGTAGTGTAGGAGTAAATTTTCTAAACTTATCTCACTGAATCATAGTTCTTGAATAATAATATCTTCTAATCCTAACCTCTCCGATTACTTCTAATACGTTTACTACCTCTTCTACTATTGGATTTGAATTGTGGTTTGGCGACTGATGTACTTACGTACCAAGTTCTACGTTGCATCTGACTAACTGAACACGTGTGTAACTAACTAACTAACAAATTTATCTCATAGTAAGAAAACAAAAAATAAATATCACTCACCTTAGCGCCTTGTTGTAGCAGTTCACTGATATCTTCAGCATCAAGTACATCAATCACGTTAATATCTTGTTTGTTTAGTGAAAAATCACTACTGTTCAATGTATTACTAATTGGTTTGGACATAACGGAAGATGGTGTCGGCAAACCGGATTTTTGTGTATTTGACGTCGGTAGTGAACATTGGACAGTGGACATTGTTGATGGAGGAATAATCCGACGAGGTACATAACCTTCATTACTATTAGTCAGGTTGTTGATATTCTTATTACATTTTAACGATGATAACTTGGATTCATTGTGATTTTTAGCTGAAAATAAATTAAGAAAAAGAACGAGGGAATGAGATTTATTTAATTTCTGGTTAGCGTTCTTTTTTAAGCGAGTTAGCTTATTACGCGACGGGGTGGCCAACCTCATGTCCGACCCTTCTTCTTGCTTATCCGGTCTTGGGACCAGCAGTAGCCCCACAGGTGCTCCATCACTCGTCGGTCACTAGCTAGTATTCTACGTTGTAATATTTTATGTGATCTATCAGTTGGTGATGCTGGATGCTTACAAATCACTAGACAAACATCTTATCTCTGTAACTTATTTGTGGTAGTTTGAATTCCTCATTTTCGCAACGAAAGCGCTCATTATTTACATTCAGTGTGTTTTTCCCACCTGGAAGGATTTTAGGCGTTACCGGTTCGTTTTCACTTTTAGTATGTGTTATTTCGTGACATTTTAAAAGATTGAAGGAGAGAATAGAGGAAGTCTATTTGGCTACCGAACCGAATGTATAAATACTCGTCTCTATATATAAATTCATTCTGAAACAGAGTATTTAGCCTCTCATTATCGCCATCGCAGAAACGGAGCGTGTCCGGGTATTATAACTACGGAAAAGGAAAGTGTGTGTTAAATTTAGTGGCTCGCCACTTGACTCCAGTTGGACGAATGATCAAGTATGCGATGAAATAAATCATCCCTGCTTGTGTGACGTTGGTCATAAGAATCTAAATACAGTTTTGAGGATAAATTTATTTTAAGCAGACAGACATGAGAATGTAAAGAGTACAAGCAAAGCGAAGCGAAGTGAATCGGAGAAGGCCCGACCGAAGCTGCTACCTTGACGTGGTGGTCGGGCTTGCCTATCGTGATGACCCAACCGAGCTATACTGGCTGGAACATATGTTCCTGCAGGTCCTACCATGCCAGGCTGGTCGATTGGAGAACGATGAGACTAAAAGCAGCTACCCAAGGTCTGAGGGCGAAGTCGTACTGCTGACTGCAGAGGGATGTGACAGCAGTAAGGTGTTTCCCTCGGACAACCAGCATCTGCAGCGATGCTGCCTTCTCAAAAGGAAGGAAGGGTTAGAAAAGGTCGGCCCTAAAAATGTCACACTCCCCCTAACTCACGGATTTCCGTCTCCTTGGGTAAGGGTGTCCACTAAGGGCCTTTAAGAACGGAGCTAATCCTCAAAAAACGTTTCATAAAAAGGCCGTGCGTGACCGGACTCAAGCAGTTGTCCCTTGGGCTCTGCGGTCACGCACCAACACTAATCTACCTTCCTTTTCAGGTCCCTCAAGAAACAACCTTCCACGGTGTGGGCAGCCGGGAAGTGACAACCGCCCTCATACCCGTAACAGCACACGAGAGGCCAATCTGGTCGAAATCAAATCCTTCCTACACCAAAGCATACCTCTCTTCTCTCTACAACTAACTCTACTCACACTGCCTTTTCTCACTGCACCGCTAATGCAGACGAAGCGAGATCACGAAACGTCGTTCCTGGTCTCTTGAAACCCCGTTCTAGACTACATATTGGAGCCTTTAATGTACGGACATTGTGTCAAATAGGGCAACAGGCATCATTAGCTAGGACTTTAGAAACTCGTGCCATCGATGTATGCTGCGTCTCGGAAACGCGCATACAGGATCCTAGTAAAGTCATTAACCTGATTCCACCTTGTCAAAAGGAAGAAGCAGCTCGATTTACTCTTCGGGTATCCGGTAGCCCTGATGCTGCTTCCAGGGGTCTTGCTGGCGTAGGCATAGCATTGAGTCCTAGGGCAGAATTATCTCTCCTAGACTGGATCCCAGTAGATAGTCGTTTGTGCGCTGTCCGACTAAACGGGACAGTAAGGACTCGTAAGGATAGGGACACTCACCGTTGCCTCTTCGTCATATCTGCCTATGCCCCCACTGACTGCAGTGCAGACGAGGTTAAAGATGAGTTTTACAGAAAGCTTTCGGACCTCCTCCAAAAAGTTAAGCGCTCTGACATAGTAATAATAGCTGGTGACTTTAATGCTCAAGTAGGTAGACTAAGTGAGCAGGAGAGACACCCAGGTGGATGTTATGGTGTAGCGACTGAAAGAACAGATAATGGCGACCGTCTGTTGCAACTGTGCTCAGATAACCGCCTATTCTTAGCAAACACCAACTTTAGGCATAAGGAAAAGCATCTGCTGACCTGGCGACCTCCAAAGTCGTCTCAACGTTGGACTCAGCTAGATCACATCGCCATCAGCCACCGATGGAGGGGTTCGATAGAAGACTGTCGCTCGTTCTGGAGCACATGTTTGGATTCAGATCATGCTCTAGTGCGAGCTCGTATCTGTTTAAGGCTTACTGGACGTAGGAAAGACACCGTAAGAAAGCCTCTTAGGGTTTTACTTAATGATAATCAAACCAAGAAAATATTTCAGGAGCTACTAGAAAGAGAGTTAAGCAACCATGCAAGCGATTCCCATCCAGAAGCAGGTTGGTATGATATCAAAAAGGCTGTGGAAACAGCAGTGATATCTGCTAGTAAGGTAAACCATGAGGCTAGGATGAAGCCGTGGATTTCAGCCGCATCCACCGAACTGATGGATGCTCGAAAACGCATCCCACCTGACTCTGAGCATGATGAAGAGCGTAGTCAGCTTAGGCGCAGACTTATAAAAAGTCTGCGTAACGACCGCGAACTGTGGTGGGTGGCGAAAGCAAAGGCGATGGAAAAGGCAGCGGCGATAGGCAACACTAGACAACTTTTCCGCCTTATTAAAGAAACCGGTATTAAGAACCCGAATGTGAGTGAGACTATCTCGGAAAAGGATGGTCTTATTATCCATTCTCAATCCAGGAGACTGGATCGACGGGCAGAACACTTTAGGGATCAGTTCAACTGGCCACGAGCCACTCTTCAGTTACCCACGATCTCCAGTCATCCTGAATGGCAAATCGACCTAAGTCCCCCTAGTCTTAATGACGTTGAGAAAGCGTTAGGAAATCTGAAACGAGGACGAGCTGCAGGTCCTGATAGACTGACCCCTGAGATATTTAAGGATGGTGGTCCAGTTTTAGCAGCTAGATTGACTGAGATCTTAGGTAAAATCTGGGAACTGGACGTAATCCCATCCGACTGGTCTCAATCCTTGATTGTCCCAATCTATAAGAAAGGACAAAAGACTTCTTGTGACAATCACAGAGGAATAAGTCTAACTAATATAGTATCTAAAATATTGGCCTCAATAATACTTCGACGCTTAACGAAAGCTCGTGAAGAGCAGACTCGAGAAAACCAGGCTGGTTTTCGACCTGGACGTGGCTGTATAGACCACGTCTTCACACTCAGACAGGTCCTGGAACATAGACACACATTTAGGCGTCCTACAATAGTTGTTTTCCTAGACCTTAGGGCGGCATTTGACTCTGTGGATCGTAACGTTCTGTGGCAGTGTCTGTCATTGAGAGGTGTACCAAAGAAGTACAATAACCTTATACAAGCTCTTTACTCGAACACCACTGGTCGGGTGAGGGCTTATGGCGAACTGTCACCGGAATTCTCTACATCAAGTGGTGTCCGTCAGGGATGTCCACTTTCTCCATTCTTGTTTAATTTTATCATAGACATGCTCCTAGAGTTAACATTATCCTCGTCTGAATTTTCAGGAGTAGACCTTCTTCCAGGTGGCTCGCTTATTGACTTAGAATATGCCGATGACATAGTCCTACTTGGTGAAGACGCTGACAAAATGCAGAGTCTTCTGACTACCATAAGCAACAATGCAAGCATGTTCGGGATGCGGTTTTCCCCATCGAAATGCAAAATGTTGCTTCAAGACTGGGTTGCATCGGCACCTGAACTAGTGATAGGGAGTGAAGTAGTCGAACGTGTAGATCGATTCACTTATCTTGGGAGTCTCGTCAGTGCCGATGGCCTGGTGACTGACGAAATCTCAGCACGGATACAGAAGGCTCGATTGGCTTTTGCCAACCTGCGTCACTTATGGCGTAGGCGAGATATCCGTTTGCTGACTAAAGGACGAGTGTACTGCGCAGTAGTTCGCTCCGTCTTACTTTATGGCTGTGAAACATGGCCGTTAAGAGTAGAAGATGTTCGTAGGTTACTAGTATTCGATCATAGATGTTTAAGAAGCATTGCTCGTATATCGTGGGACAGCCGAGTGAGCAACGCTGTTATTAGGAATCGGGTGCTAGGTAAGAATGGCAGATCAATCGATGAAGTATTGAAACTTCACCAGTTGAGGTGGTTGGGACATGTGTTGCGTATGCCGAACCACCGGCTGCCTCGTCGAGCCTTGTTTTGTAGTGTGGGAATAGGTTGGAAGAAAGTTAGGGGCGGCCAAACCAAAACATGGCAGAAATCCATGAAGTCATTGACGAGTGGACTTAGCCATGTCGGTAATTGTCGACTACCTGGTTGGGGTCCGCGAGATGATAATAATCGATGGTTAGAGACCTTGAATGACATGGCTCAAAATCGTTCGCAATGGCGCCAGTGCATTTATTCTCTGTGTTCTCTCAAATGCTAATCTTCTGGATTCTTCACCATCTCTAGTTTTGACTTTCTAAACTTTTCTCACTGAATCATACTTCTTGAGTAGTATCTTCTAATTCTAACCTCTCCGATTATTTCTAATTCCCTTACTACCTCTTCTACTATTGGATTTGAATTGACGATTACTTCTCTGTGCTGATGTTGTATGGCAACATGAACTGATGTACTTATGTACAAAGTTCTACGTTGCATCTGACTGACTGAATCGGAGAAGGCGAATGAGCCAATTCTTATGCGCTGAAGCATTATGACTAAGTATTTATAGTCAGGAAATAATAGGCTAGATATGTAATAAGCGAGTAAGCATGCACACACACACACACACAATCAAATATACTGCCATAATTGTATAATGATTGATGTCACTGACAAGTGTACTGAGTCATGTTGGTAGATGTCGACTACCTGGTTGGGGTCCGCGAGACGATTGTCACCAATGGTTAGAGAGAGACCTTGAACGACATAGCTCAAAATCGTTTGCAATGGCGCAGGTGTATGCACTCTTTGTGTTCTCTCTAATTCTAACCTTCTGAATTCCTCATAATCTCTATCTTTCTCCTTCTAAATTTATCTTAATGAATTATACTTCTCGAATCATATCTTCCCTCCCTAATCTTCTTCATTACTGCTAATACTTCTACTATCACTATCACTCTTGGATTTGAATCTCTGTGCTGATGTGGTATGGCAACCTGAACTGATGTACGTACGTACGAAATTCTGCGTTGTATCTATCTGTCTAGATATATTAGCAACACTGTTGGATAACAGCTCGGTGGTCTGCAGATTAAACGTTCGTTTATCAGACCAAAGATTACTAAGTACGATCCACAGACGCTCACTACTTAAGAATATCATACCGGAAAAAAATGAAACATCACTCCAATATCTCTAAGTTTCCATCTACAATAATATAATAGGCGAGATATCCGTTCGCTAACCAAAGGACGAGTGTACTGTGCAGCAGTTCGCTCCATACTTCTATATGGATGCGAAACATGGCCGTTAAGAGTAGATGATGTTCGTAGGTTATTAGTATTCGATCGTAGATGTCTTAGAAGCATTGCTCGTGTATCGTGGGGCAACCGAGTAAGCAATGCTGTCGTTAGGAAACGAGTACTAGGTAAGGATGGCAGATCAATAGATGAAGTATTAAAACTTCATCAGTTAAAGTGGTTGCCACATGTGTTACATATGCCTAAACACCGATTGCATCGTCGAACTATATTTTGCGAAGTAGGAATAGGTTGGAAGAAAATTAGGGGCGGCCAGACCAAAACATGGCACAAATCCATGAAGTCACTGACAAATGGACTGAGTCATGTTGGTAGATGTAGGCTACCAAGTCACCAATGGTTAGAGACCTTGAACGACATGGCTCAAAATCGTTTGCAATGGCAGAAGTGCATCCATTCTTTGTGATCTCTCAAATCGTAATCTTCTGGATTCGTCAGCACCTCTACCTTCTTTGTCTTTCTAACCTTATCTCACCAAATTATATTTCTTGAATAATATCTTCAAACCCTAGTCTTCTTCTTCATTACCATTAATACCTCTCCTATCTTTATCACTATGGGATTTGATTTGACCTTTGAGTCTCTGTGCCAATAATGTGGTATGGCAACTTGAACTTATGTACGAAGTTCTACGTTGCAACTGACTGATCTACAAATAGGAGATAGTCTAAATAATAACAATTTTGTGAAAAAAAAACTTGATAAATCTTGATAAATTCACCTCCTACTTACCATTTGTAATAGTATTAGCTCCGAATGATGCACAGTTAAGCTTTTTATCAGTATTCTTACTACTAATACTATTCTTACTATTCACATTGACAACAGCTGTCGTGTTAGTTGTAGTAGTAGTAGTAGTCGGAGTAGTCGAAGTAATAGAATGAGATATTCCACTATAAACAATATTCTTGTCAATATGTTTGGATGTGACTGTCGTCTTTTTCTTCATCATTACTGTCGTTGGAATTGTAGTCTGATGCAAATGTTTTTGTTGTTGTACATCGTCGGAGCCATGATCTAAAAAATGTATTGTACCGGTATTACTACCGCCAGCGCCACCAATAAACGATCGAGATGTGCTAGTATTATTATTATGATTATTAGTTGACTTTGTTGTCTTATTGTTCAAATGATGACTAGGTATTTTAGACTTGTGCAAATTACTATTACTACTACTACTACTAGCACTACCACTACTACTAGTAGTAGTATTAGTATTATTGATCTTATTTTGTGGTGATGTATACGATGAACTTTTTGACACTCTATACGGATGTAGTAGTTTCGTTGGTATTTGACAATGATTAGACACTTCACCTTTCTCGCCTACATGATTATTTAACTCATTATAGTCATTGTCAAGATTGTTATTATTATTATTCACTAAAGATTGATGATCTGTTGTGTCTAACTTTAAAGCTGTCGATATCGACGGTTGTTGTTGCTGTTGTTGTGATGCGGAAGACGAGGATGACGATGACGAAGACGACGAGGTTGTCGATGCCGAGGCTGATGAGATTGAACATGTGGATGCTACTATTGGTTTTTGTTGACAATATGGTTGTTGTTGTTGTTGTTTACGCAGCAGTGATATTGATTTCGGTCGTGGCATAGCCGATGTAATACATTCTTGTAATAATGAATGTTCCATTCCAACGGATTCAATACTAAGCAACGATGAAAATGAACTGCCATCATCTTTATCCGTGGTGATATTACAATGAAATCGACATGATGATGACGATGCTGATGATGATGATGATGATGATGATGGTATAGAGGAATTCGGTACAAGTATACCATCAGTTTGTGGCTTATTTTCAATGGATTGTAAACATGATTTAGATGATTGTTCTGATAGATCTGAGTAAAAAAAAAAGTTTACAAAAAATAACAATCATATACGGTAAACTAGTAAAATTCTTTTCATTCATAACAAGATTCCAATTTACGAGTTAATATTACAGAATGTAAGTTAGATAAATGAGAAAATGAGTCAATATTAAGAAGTAGTGTCAGTTTTAAGGTGACTGACTGTCTTTGATCAACTATAGTGCCGAATAAAGTATAGAGAACGACGACAGGTATATTGAGTCTGTACTTCCTCATCGAATGTTCTTTTACATAGCCACCGTATGTACAAGGCATTTGTATCAAGTGTGATTTGGTCGGTGCATGTTGTGTTGTATCGGAGAACCATGCTTTTCCCTTTGCAAGATTCTCTAATACAATACTACAGGCACAAACGAAATCACACTTTATGGAGATGCCTTGGACGACATTCAAAACCTTTACATATCTGGGCAGAATCATTGATGAGCAAAATGGATCTAATGCAGATATGAAGGCGTCGATCAGCAAAACAAGGGCAGCATTTCTACAACTGAACAACATCTAAAACTCAAAACAACTATCAAACAACACTAAAGACAAAATTTTCAATTTGCTCTCGTGTGCTGTTACGGGTTCAATCGCGGCCAAACTAAAACATGGCAGAAATCCATAAAATCATTGACGAATGGACTTAGGCGTGTCGGTAACTGTCGACTACCTGGTTGGGGTCCGCGAGATGATAATAATCGATGGTTAGAGACCTTGAATGACATGACTCAGAATCGTTCGCAATGGCGCCGGTGCATTTATTATTTGTGTTCTCTCAAATCCTAATCTTCTGGATTCTTCAACTTTGTAAACTTTTCCCACTTAATCATACTTCTTGAATAATATCTTCTAATCCTAACCTCTCCGATTACTTCTAATACCTTTACTACCTCTTCTACTATTGGATTTGAATTGACAATTACATCTCTGTGTTGATGTGGTATGGCAACATGAACTGATGTACTTACGTACGAAGTTCTACGTGGCATCTGACTGACTGACTGACACAATTTTCAATACAAATGTCAAGATAATTTTATTATATGAAGTGGATACCTGAAGGACCACGAAAGCCATCATCCAGAACATACAAGCATTCATTACCAATTATCTACGCAAAATTCTGAGGATCCATTGGCCAGATACTATTAGCAACAACTTACTGAGCAAGAGGACATAATAGATTCCAGCTGAGAAAGCAATCAGGAAGAAGCGCCAGAGGTACATACGACACACATCGAGAATTGAGAATGTTAGTCGGCGGATAATACTCTATTGGGGGGTAACAGGCTTAAGTTAGTAATATACAGCTGTACTCATTGACCTCTTGTTACACCTGTATTGTTTACCGAATTGAGAGAACGAAAAAAGAGAATGACTAATCAGGGCTTAAACCAGGTTGAAGAGTACGGAGAATTCACCTTAGGCAACTTAGTAAAGCTTGATTTTAAACCTATGGTACACATGAACTCTAGGCTCCTGACGCAATAACTAATAGTCGCCTGATAACATAGAACTACTGTATCTCTTGACATAGTAGATCCAATGCTTTTAGGTTCAAAGCTAAGGGAGTGAGTGATACATCAATAGTTAGACATGCTTTTAGCACTAATGTGTATTTCAGCCTTTGCAGCAGTAGGTCTCAACATACATAAAGGAAAAAGCAAAATTCTCCGATGCAACACAACATGCACCAACCAAATCACTCTTGATGGAGATGGCTTGGAAGACGTTAACACCTTTAAATATCTGGGCAGAATCATCGACAATCAAGGTGAATCCGATGCAGATGTGAGGGTGCGGATTGGCAAAGCAAGGGCTGCATTTCTACAACCGAACAACAACTCCAAATCCAAACAACTATCAACCAAAACCAAAATCAGGATTTTCAATACAAATGTCAAGACAGTTCTACTGTATGGAGAGGAAACATGGAGAACTACGAAAGCCATCATCCAGAAGATACAAGTGTTTATTAACAGTTGTCTACGCAAAATACTTCGGATTCGTTGGCCAGACACTATCAGCAACAACCTACTGTGGGAGAGAACAAACCAGATTCCAGTGGAAGAGGAAATCAGGAATAAGCAGTGGAAGTGGATAGGACACACACTATGAAAAGCACCAAACTGTGTCACAAGACAAGCCCTTACATAGAACCCTCAAGGTATAAGAAAGGGAGGAAGGCCAAGGAACATATTACGCCGAGAAATAGAGGAAGATATGCGAAGAAATGAACAAACATTGGACAGAACTGGAAAGAGAAGCCCAGGACAGAGTTGGTTGGAGAAAACTGGTGGGCGGCCTATGCTCCATTGGGGGTAACAGGCGTAAGTAAGTACGTGTATTTTTAGAATTGTTAAGGCAATAATGTGTACAGCATCACATAAATCAGTCGAATACAATCTAACGCCAATAATAATAATAATAAAACTTACTTTGTGAACGTGAAACAATCGGAGAATTCAATGAATAACATTCACTTTGTAACATTGGTGCAACTGTTGCACATGGTCTAATCAAATCAGAAATTTTAATAAATGGATCTATACTACTAGTACTACTACTACTACTGTTACTACTACTACCACTACTACTAGCAGTAGCAACAGCACCAGCAGCCGTAGTAGTTAATGTCGATGTTGTACGAATTGGTGGAATCGGCCGAATTGTATTCAACGGAACAGAAAATGTTAATAATGATGATGATGAAGCAGTTGAAAACATCGACGGCATCTCAGAAGCAGTTAACAACACTTCACCTGAAGTTGTCGTCACTGTTGATGTCAGCGTGGTGGTATTATTATTCATTATAGGTATTATTATACATGAAGCAGTATCATCATCTTGATCAAGTGAACACATTTGTAAACAGTCAGTATTATTATTATTATTATTATTATTATTAGCGTGATAATAGTTCGTTAATTTAATTTGACCAGATTTTGGCATAGCTGATTGGATTACTTCAGTTAATAAGAAATTCGAGGATGATGAATTATGATGCTCATCGTCATCGTCATCCTCATCTACGTCATCGTCATCGTCATTCAAAGAACTGGAAGTGGTTGTGGATGTAACTCGTTGTAGATTATCATCGTCAACTGCCTTATTCATTTCTGCTCTAGTCATCATTAATAAATCATTGAATGAATTCAATTTTGTTGTTGACATATCCAATGGTGGTGTATCTTCCACAGCGAATGTTTTCAAGGTGTCATCTAAATCGGTATAAAGAATATTTGTTGATGCGTGTGCTGTTGTAGTCGGTGTGATAAATGATGTGAAGTTATTATTGGATGGCATTGCTGAAGCGATACATTGTTGTAATATTTTTGAATCATTATTTTTCATATGATGATCATGATTATCGCCATCATCATCGACGTCGTCGGCATCCTCGTCGGCGTCTACATCGTCACCGTCTGCCATTACTGTACTACAATTATTTATAGTTTTCATGTCAGTTTGATTATAATGATGATGGAAATATAATGGATTGGAATTTTCCACCGACATCAACAACATGGTATCGTGTAAAGGTACACTCGATGGTAACAACGGTAGCGGGGCTGTAGGCGGTGGCGGGGTACCTTCTTCAGCAAACGCCAAACGTACATCTTCATCAGCACAACTATTGATTTCATAGAATTCATGATTCGAGTGTGGATTTTGTTCATTAGTAGTACAACAACAACTACCGCTACTACTACTACTACTATTAGAAGAGGTAGTAATGTTATCATTACTGCGACTACTGTTACTACTATTACTATTACTATTACTGTCATCTACATTGACATCCTGAATTGATAATAATTCACTTTTCTGTCGACTTGAATATTCACTTTCTCTCAATGATTGACAATCATCATCATCATCATCATCAGCACCATTCAAATCTACCGACGATAAATAGGACGATGTACCACGTGAATAAATCAATGGAGTTTGTTTTGATGAGAGTAAATCATATTCTTGACAAATTACAGCTGCGGTTGATGCAGGCGCTGCGGGCAGCGGTGGCAGCAGCGGAGGTGATGGTGGCATAGGAAATTGACTGCTCACAGCACTTGAATCAATTGTTGTGCGTTCTTGTTCCGTAACATGCATTGATAGTAATGGTGAAACGAGTGCAGAAATATCTTCCGGTGGTGAAGGTAAATAACCGACTTCATCCTCCTCCTCATCCTCTCCAACATCATCATCATCATCATCGCCACCGACATCTTGTCTATTATTGAAATCATTCAATTCAATTAAATTTAATTGAAGTTCACTATGATTCAAACTAGTTGCATAACTTGACTGTGTATCATCATTATAGTTTGTCGGTGTACCTTCGACAGCATAAATATGCGGTATGGAATCATTATCGTTTGTATTCTGATGACTAGGATAGTTGGTATTAATTTTATCCAATAAAAATAATTCATTTGATTGATGCAATTCTAAACAAGATCCTTCAGTGGAATTCGACAAGAATGGTGTACCTTCTTCAGCGTAAACACATGTTTGTTCGCCTTCGTCAACATCAACATCGACACCCGACGGCATGTTATGATTAAAATGATAAGCAACGTGATGATGATGATGCTGGTGTGGATGTGTATGATGACAACAGTTGATTTGATTGTACCAATTCGATGACTGTTGGTCGTCTTGTTGTGGTTGTTCTACTTCATAATGTTGAAGATGATGATGATGATGATCACTAGTTGGTTCAGTCAATATAAATTGACTATCATCATCACATAAACTTTCGGAATTTTTCTTATGATTCAATAATTTCCTAGGAATATTTGAATAAGTATTGTTAGAAAATTCATAGTCAACATGTTGATGAGTTTGTCGGATACCAAAGTCTAGTTGATCAGCATTTACAGGATCATCAGGGAGCGGAGGCGGTGGTGGCGGCGGCGGCACATCTTCATCCTCTTCGTCATCCTCATCGCCATCCTCGTCAATATCATCATCTTCGTCATCATCCTCCAGTTCATCATCACTTTCTGCTTCGAATACAACAGATAGTAAACCGAAACGAAGTCTAGATGTTCTTGATGATGATGATGATGCGATACGACGTTTACAAGTTAGTTGATGTTGTTGTTGTTGTGGCTGTTGCTGCACTCCAACCGTATCAGCAGTACTACTACTACCACTATTATGAGTAGTATTGCACACCGTCATATGATCATTATTATTACTATTATTATCACAAGTACGTGCAATCAACTGATTCATGATTGGTTTGGTTGTTGTTGTTGTTGACAATGGGGACGAAGAGGATTCATTCAGCTGATTCGTAGCATTGTTGTACATTGATGAGATGTCAACATAATTGTCATGCATTGATTTATTAGTTTGTATTAAATTACAATAAACAGCTAATGAACTAGTACGTATTAAATCATGTTTTGATTGAGTTAATTGTTGAATTAAATCTAATGCACCCAAGTGTAATAGAAGTAAACGATCATTATTACTACTACTACTACTACTGATATTGTTATTATCAGTAGTAGTGTTGTTGTTACTAGTTGGCATATTGTTTATATCGTTCATTGTAGAAGAGGAACACGTCAGATTCCATAGCGTTCCACATACATTCACTACAACTGTTAAACTTGGTGGATTACGTAATAGGTTCAATAAAATTGGATAACAGTTATGTTGATGAAGTATAGACCTGAAGATGAAAGACAGAATGAATAACAATGCGTTTAGTTTAATGAATACAAATAGATAAAGAGAGATGGGGAGAGACAAAATAGAAACCTTTGTAAGGGTAGTTAGTCTAGCAAGTTGGGGTCCGCGGGACACCGTTAGACGCCTTTGAAATTGATTCTATTCGTTTGTATCATCGTATCTTCGATCTCTAATCTTTTACATTACCGTTAATACAGCTAAAATCTCGACTACTGTAGGATTTCAATTAAGAATTCCATCTCTCTGTGCTAATGTGAAATGGTAACTTGAACTCATGTACGTATAACTAAGTATGTACGTACATTGATTCAAGCTGCCATACCACGTTAGCACAGAGAGATCAAATTGTCAATTTAAATACCATCGTGGTAGATGTAGTAGAAGTATTAGCAATAATCAAAAAGATTCAGGGATGGTAGATATGATTCGACAAGTATATCTCAGCGTAGGCAATTTAAGAAGAGTAAAGACGTTCATTAGTAATTCAGAAGATTATAACTAATGTACGTACATACGGAGTTTTACGTTGTAAGTGACTAGCTGAAATGAGATAGTTTATACAAATACGAAACTGATATTGACACTTTTATTCAACAATTCAAACAATTGTTTTGTTTCAATTGACTGTGGAAATGAATTTTTTCAACTGGACCTGAAGTTGCACATATTTCTTGCACGGAATAAGGTTACAGGGAGACACAATACATCCAACATGAAATCTGTTGAATTTATAATCTGACGTCAGCATATTAGGTCATCAATCTTAGAAAGAAATCTATGATGATAGACATTGAAATAAGAAATCTAGTCACGTTGATTTGATGTTTACTCATTTTCTAGGCATCCGAGACAGGGATAGTTGGGGGACAGAGCGAAATAAGTTAGTTTAACACATGACTACATGTAAAGGTCTTAACATTGAATTATTGCTCTTGTATATGGAAGCAAAACATAATCGGTTACATGGTTTTCGATTATAGATATCTTTGAAGCATCGCTCGTGTATCCTGAGACAACCACGTAAGCGATGATGTCGTTAGCAAACGACGACTAGGTAGGGAGGGTAGATGAGGCATCAAAACTCCATCAGTTGAGGTGGTTGAGACATATGTAACGGATGCCCAACCGCCAACTGACACGACGAGAGATGTTTTGTGATATAGGGGTAGGCTGGAAGAAAGCTAAGGGTGGCCAAACCAAAACATGGCACAAATCCGTCAAGTCATGTTGTTACATGTAGACTACATGTTTTGGGTCCACCAGACGAGCTTGAGCGGTATGGCTCAAAATCGTTTGCAATGGCGCAAGTGAATCCATTCTTTGCGATCTCTCAAATCCTAATCTTCTGGATTCGTCAGCACCTCTACCTTCTTTGTCTTTCTAACCTTATCTCACTGAATTATACTTCTCGAATAATATCTTCCAACCTTAATCTTCTCCATTATCGTTAATAAGTATACTATTTCTACGGGGCTTCAAGTGACAATTATGTCTCTGTGCTATGACAACTTGAACTTATGTACGTACGTACGTGCGTACGTACAAAGTTCTATGTTGTAATCAACTAACTAACTGATTCTTGTATAAAAATTCTTTTTTTTAAGAGGAAAAAATGTGTCAAGAATGAACACAAGAATAAAAACTCTTACCGATAATGATCATGCGAAGCGATAATTGTCGAGATATTACGTAAAATACCACCACTATTTTCGATAATAATTAAATTTTGTATAGGATTTTGAAGATGTAACATTTTCAGTAGAAATTCAAATACACCATCCACACTTGAAGGAGATGAGAGAAAGAGAGAGGGAGAAAAGCAAATTACAGTAAGAGAAAGAATAATGCAATTTCATATAATTAGGGAAAATATTATTTTTACATTAATGCAAGTTTTATTTTATTTGAAACTCGTTACCTGGATGGCTGGCCCAACCTTATACATCAAAGTACTAATGTTTATTTATATTGATCTATGGGACTATAACTTTTTACTACTGTTATAATGCTGCTACGTATAAGCTAGCTATTCAGTCCTAGCGGCGTCCAATTCAATTATCCCAATACGACCCAAAATGCTCAATTCCAAATCTCCTATATATCAGAATGCAACACCGTGGGATGTGGGATTTGTTTATTGGGTCGAGTACAGAAGAGAGAAGGTAGGCAGGAAGACACGGAATCGGAATCATGAAGTCTTACAGATAGTGCGTATTTTTATACATTTAGGTCGAATAGGAAACAGCATCAAAGTCTGTGACATTGACAGTTTAGGACGATCAATAGGAAAGAACATTTGAAATGACATTTACAGTCCGGATGACCAATAAGAGAGACAACATTGAAGTATTTGACTTTGACAGTTAAAACGACCATAATTTTGACCAATAGGATTATACTTCCAAAAAGAGTAGTACTCTTAGGATATTTGGTGAATATCCTAATAACTACAAACATCAACATGTTATCATCCATTGATCGGTGTCAGACAACATCGCTTACTCTTATTCACTTTTTCTCTTTCTCCTGATAATTGATGTGAACATTTCAGTGGAGGCAAGGGAAGCTCGGATACAGATAGACAGACCATTTAGACTTTCCAAATTACCTAACTGTTCTATCTCATACACAACAAAAGATTAAGGAGAAGATGGCTAGTGTAGTAGCGTCAGTTTCTGAAACAGTAAGTTTCAACATACACAAGAGAAAAAAGCAAGATCTACGGATGCAATAGGATATGCATCAACCAAACAGCAATTCAATTGAGAAGTTGTGGTAAAGTTTACTCATCTGGTCAGCATCAATGATAAACAAGGTGGACCTGATACCGATGTAAAGACATGGATTAGCGAGGTAAGTGCAAAGTCTCTACAATTGAAGAACATCCGCAACTTAAAACAACCATAGTTTTCAATACGAACGTCAAGAAAGTTCTATTGTACGGGGCGGAAACATGGAGAACTATGAAAGCCATCATCCACAAGATACAGGTGTTTATTAAAAGCGGTCTACGCAAGTTACTTTGGACTCGCTGGCCATACACCATCAGCAACATTCTACTGTGGAAGAGAACGAACCGGATTTTAGCTGATGAAAAAATTAGGAAACAGTGCCGGGAGTGGATAGGAAACACATTTAAGATATCATCCAAGCGCATCCACAAGGCATGTTCTAACTTGGAATCCTCAAAGTGAAGAGATACTAGTTAGAGCAAGACATATATTGAGTCAAGGATTGGAGACAGACAAGAAACTGTGAACAGCTGGAGAGAAGAGCCCGAGATAGAGTTGATCGGTGGTCTATATTTCACGGGGGGTAAGGTAACAGGAGAAAGTAAGTAATTAAAAAATTAAGCAAACCGTAAACACCATATACCTGCATACAGATCGTTTGTTTTGAGAACAATGTGCACTAAGATTCCATAGAGCACTAAGCGTAGTTCGTAAAGTACTTTCACGTTGTGCATTCATAGCAGCAATTGTTAAACGTTTAGCAGCACAAACACGACGAAGAGCAGCTTTACTTCTATTATCTGTACGCCAACTAAGATTGCGTAATACACTGGCTGATACCTAGTACAGATAAATGGAATGCAGATTTGAAAAAAAGTCTTACTTATAGGAAATCTAAATGTTGCAGAAAAAAGATGCCTTCATGCAGGATTGAAATCCGCGTTACTCCAGACAAAGGATCGACGGCTGATTGTCAGAGAATATCACTTACCTTGTTTCGGGAACCTGGGCAATAATCTTAGCTCACATGCACAAGTTCAATAATCACTGTATTTTTCAATCGTTAATACAACTATAGCTAAACAGTAATTTAACTGTTAAAGATATTATAAATTGTGACTATGCAACAGACAGTGATGATTGTACCGAAAGATTAACTACAAAACAGTCAGAAGCATAAAACCAAGTTAATCGAAATCCGATCAATGAGGTTGAAAGTTGTATGATACACAGAGAAGAGTGGGTGATTCTTCATAGTCGAATTTATCAACACAGATATGACAAAATCTCAAAAACCAAGTAGTGAGTAGAATGAGTTTTTAGTTGGCGTAACCTCCTAAGGTTACAAGTGTCAGTCCCAATCCCGGTAAAAAGCGGAGGATTGGGCATGCGGGTTAGCGACCCTATCCCGTAGAAATCAAGCTCGCTGAAAAAAACGCTAGCCAGAAAAATAATAATTCGCTGGTCAGTGGTCTATGCTTCATTAGGGGTAACAGGCGTAAGGAAGTAAGCTTACAGAACAAACAAGTTTCCAGCTGAGAAAGGAATTAGGAAAAACCGTCATGAAGCAAGGAAATGAAGCACATTGCGTAAATTACTGAACTGCATAAGAAGATAAGCCTTAAATTGAAATCTTTAGGGCCAAAGAAAAAGAGGCACACCAAAGGTTGACATCAAAAACTTGAACAGCTCTTGAAAAGAAGCAGTGAAACCAAAAGAACGCAAGACAGAGTTGTCAGTCACAGAATGTTGGTCAGTGACCTACGCTCCACAAGGGCTAACAGAAGTAAGTAATTAAATAAGACAAAATGATAATCATTTTCAACTAGAGTTATGCAGATCAGTGCTTTTACACATTGAAATCATAAATCAATGATTGTTAGACCACCATTAGAAACCTAGAAGCAATGAAAGACAGCCATTTCGTCCTGGTATGGGACTCATCAGTTACAGTGCGCATCCATGATTCCTGCTACTCGCATGACTCGAATCCTGGACGTCCGGTCTTGCGCGAGAGTGCCTAACCTCTGGTGATGAGTCTCATATCAAGATGAGACGGCCATCCAGTGCTTCCAGGTTTCTAATGGTGGTCTAACAATGATTGATTCATGACTTCAGCGTCTAAGAATGATAATAATAATAATAATAATAATAACATAAATACACAAACGTTTTCATAACAGACTATGAGGAAAAGAAATACAATTCAGTTAAGTACATTGATGTTAATGTACAGTGTACCATATAATATACACAGGTATATCTTCTATCTTAACTAGGTTCAATCATCATCCCATCAAAATGATTAATGATTGAAAATGAGCGAGAGACAGAGAGATAGAGTGATTGTATAAATACCAAAAGAAACAAGGTAAAATTAATCATTTCTCTCCTCTTCCATATGCTTATTAGGCATTATGACACACACACACACACACACGGAGACACACAAAAAGAAAGAGAGATGAAGTATGTATTCTAAAGGGGGGGACTAATCATAAATTACATTTTCTTTTATTTTATTCATAACATAAAACTCATTATCATCATTAAAAACAGTTTTTTGACAGTTTTTTCTATTGATTTTACATTTAAAAAGTACAGTTACATTGTGTAGACCAAGATGGCATACAGATGTGCTGAATATAATACTGATTTATGCATATATAAGTAGTATATATTCTTAGTTGAAAATTTTAAACAATCAGTAATCATAGACATACACAAAATTAATATTTTTTTGGTGAATACTATTCAGTTTCTACACTTAGTCACCATTGTCTGTCAGGGAGACACAAATATTCAGTGTAGTTTAGTTTGGAAATGTTAAATGATCAAGAACATCAGTAGTATAGTAAGTAGAGTAAGAACAAAGGAAAATAAAACGTGACAGTTAAAAATTGACAGTTAAAAAATTCTTCTGGAAATTACAAACGAATCATAATGAAGTATGCATTAAATAAATTTTTAATACAAATGTCAAGACAGTTCTAATGTATGGAAAACTACCAAAGCCATCATTCACATAATACAAGTTAGTATTTATTAACAGTTATCTATGCAAAATACTTCGGATCCATTAGTCAGATACTATCAACAACAACCTACTGTGAGAGAAAACAAGACAGATTTTAACGGCGGAAGAAATTAGGAAGAAGTGCTAGAAGTGGATAAGACATACATTACGGAAAGTAACCACAAATGCGTCACAAAACGAGCCCTCACTTGGAACCCTTAAGACTATCGAAAAAGAGAATCGGAGACTGACATGAAAAGAATAAACAACGATTGGACAGAACTAGTAAGGGAGGTTGGGGATAGGATAGAGTAGTTTGAAGGATACTAGTCGGCGACTTATGCTCTCTACTGGGGGTAACAGGCGTAAGGCACTAAATAAATAACTTTGAATCTAACTAAAAAATGATATGGATAAACTTTAATTATTCATAGAATTATTTTCAAAAATGTTCGTGTGTTAACAAAAAGGATACGACAAAGTGTTAATAGAGTTCCATGTTGTGATGACAGAGAGATATTTTTTTAGTCAGTTCGTAAGTTATGAGTTCGAACACTGAATGCCTAAACAACACACGTGCAACGAGAAGCCAGTAAGTAGGATTTGATTGTCAGTCATGCAACGTTGTGTGGGAATTTCAGCAGCTAGAGTTAAGCCATACACCAAGTCATTTTGTGAGCCTGAACAATCATAGTGTCATTCACTTTACTATAGCTCTTGACAGACATAGTCAGTTACAATGTAGAACTTCGTACTAAGTATATTAGTTCATGTTGCAATTGTCAATTCAAATCCCAAAGTGGTAGAGATAGCAGAATAATTACTGCTAATGGAGAAGATTAGGATATGAAGATAATATTCAAGAAGTATGGTTGAGTGAGATAAGTTTAGAAGGACAAAGGTAGAGAGAGGTGCTGACGATTCCAGAAGATTAGGACAGACAAAGTAAACCGAAAGTCATAGCATTCTGCAGGTTAGGTACCCTTTCACGTATCTGATTCAGGTGAAAATCTAATCATAAGTTATAACCCAATAATTAATTAATATACTTCAGTGTCACAAAAAACAAACGTGTTTATAACAGTTAGTAAATCGATAAAATCTTGCACATTTTACGCTTATCCATGAATTTAGTACAGGCTGTTAGATAAGACTAACTTAAGATTTTATCAATCGACTACAACAAATACTTTTATTACTAGTGATACCTGACAAACAAATCAATAAGTTTAGTTAAAATTGGTTTTATGAAGATGATTGATTCATTGTTTCAGGTTCTAACGAATACACCAAACCGGTAGATGCTACCTTAACATGATGGTCAGTCTTGCCTATCGGGATGACCCAACCGGCTGCGACATATGTTCCTGTAGGTCCTGTCCTGCCAGTAATCGGAGAGGTTAGGATTAGAAGATATTATTCAAGAAGTATGATTCAGTGAGATAAGTTTAGAAAGAAAAAACTAGAGGAGTTGAGAAATCCAGAAGATTGGGATTTGAGATAACACAGAGAATAAATGCACCGGCGCCATTGCAAACGATTTTGAGCCACGTCATTCAGGGTATCTAACCATCGATTACTGACATCTGGTGGACCCCAACCAGGTAGTCGACAATTACCGACATGGCTAATTCCACTTGTCAATGACTTCATGGATTTCTGGCACGTTTTGGTTTGGCCGCCCCTAGCTTTCTTCCAACCTACTCATACACCACAAAACATAGCTCGTCGAGGCAGTCGGTGGTTAGGCATAAGTAACACATGTCCCAACTACCTCAACTGATGAAGTTTCATTACTTCGTCTATTGATCTGCCATTCTTACCTAGCACCCGTTTCCTAAAAACAGCGTTGCTCACTCGGGTGTCCCACGATAAACGAGCAATGCTTCGAAGACACCTATGATCGAAAACCAATAACCGACGAATATCTTTTACTCTCACTGGCCATGTTTCACAGCCATAAAATAAGACGGAGCGAACTACTGCGCAGTACACTCGTCCTTTAGTCAGCAAACTAGTTCCAGTATAGGATATAATGTGCGCCTTGAATTTCACTGCTAACCACTATCTATCTACGTTAGTCAGTCAGTCAGTCAGTTACAATGTAGAACTTCGTATGTAAGTACATCAGTTCAGGTCGCCATAACCCACATTAGCACAGAGATGCGATTATCCATTCAAATCCTATAGTGGTAGGAGGTAGCAGAAGTATTAACAGTAATCGGAGAGATTACGATTCAAAGATGTTGTGAAATAAATTTAATAAAGAGAAAGATAAAAGTGATGATGAATGTTAGAAGATTAGAATTCGAGAGAAGACAAAGAATGGATGCACATGCGCCATTGCAAACGATTTTCAGACTGAAATCATGAACTGAAAAATGTTAAACCATTATTAGAAATCTGGAAACTGGTCAGAAGTGCATATCTATGAAGGCACACTAGGAGTTTCGGTTTCGCATACCAATATCTAACACCTACACCACTCAGCTGGCATCCAACGATGCTAATAGCTAACTCCAATCAATCCATAATATCGCGTAACTTTCATCGATTGTTTTTAATGAGTAACTGCCTCATACCCGATATGGTTGATCACTAGAATGTCGAGAATCCTTTCGCAAAACAAGTCATTAGTGAGCAGCGCACAATGATGGTATCGCAATATCATGGAGTTAGACATATACATCATAGGATGCCAGCTTATTGAACAAGACGTCAAGCATTCCTGTACCAGCCCAAAAGTCATGAGTTCGATCCCCCAATGCAGGAGCAAAATGGCCACCAAATTTCTTCCAATGCTGGTGAGGGTCTAACACTGACTGGTTCATGACAATATATAATAATCATAACAATTGTTCATAAAGCTTACTTGTTTCAATTCTTCATTGCCTGTTTCCAATTGAGCTAACAATGCTTCTAAATTGGCTAGACGTCGACAAATAAACGCTTTATTCTCTGGTGCTGCATAAGTTAAATTTGTTAAAGCCATACAAATGTAACGTCTCAAGGCTAAACTATTCTCTAATAATGTTGTAGTGAAATGCTGATTATTTGTTATGAATGATGCTGCTGATGATGATGATGGTGGTGCCGTTTTATTCCCCACAGTATCTGCTGACGGCGACGGCGGCAACGACGCCAATGACCAGATCATTTGTTCTATGCGTAATAACGATATCAATGCGTGAACTCCACCTAAATGGGAATGAAGATAAAAATGTGAACAAAAGATATAAAAGAAAGCAATGGTAAACTGATTTCAATAAGTATATCAGTCAATTGAAAATTGTAATTGATACAGACAGGAAACTTGGAGAACTACGAAAGGCATCATCCAGAAGATACAAGTGTTTATTAACAGTTGTCTACGCAAAATACTTCGGATTCGTTGGCCAGACACCATCAGCAACAACGAACTGTGGGAGAGAACAAACCAGATTTCAGTGGAGGAAGAAGTCAAGAAGAAGCGGTGGATAGGACACACACTACGAAAAGCACCTAACTGCGTCACAAGACGAGCCCTCACATGGAACCCTCAAGGTAAAAGGAATAGAGGAAGACCAAGGAACACATTACGCCGAGAAATAGAGAAAGATATGAAAGGAATGAACAAACATTGGACAGAACTGGAGAAGGAAGCCCAGGACGGGAGTTGGTTGGAGAAAACTGGTGGGCGGCCTATGCTCCATCGGGGGTAACAGGCGTAAGTAAGTAAGTAATTGATACAGAGTTTAGTCCACAATTTCTTATAACTTGGAAATTATAAGTAGATATCAAAATAATGAATAGCAGTAGACGGGGAGAAGAATTGGTTGGAGAATACGAGTCGGCAGTCTATACTCTCTACGAGGGGTAATAAACAGATTTCAGTATGTAATTTCTCATACAGTATATCAGGAAACGGTGGATTTGATGCAGATGTGAAGGCGTGCATCGGCAAAGCAAAGGCTGCATTCTTACAATTGAACAACATCTCAAACACAAGACAACAATCGATCAACATCAAAGTCAAAATTTTCAATACGAACGGTCAAGATAGTGCTACTGTATGGGGCGGGAAGTTGGAGAACTACGAAAGTCATCATCAAGAAGATACAAGTGTTTATTAACAGTTGTCTAGGCAAAATAGGTCGGATTAGTTGTCGAGACACCAACAGCAACAATATACTGCTGGAGAGAACAAGCCAGATTCCAGTTGAAGAAGAAATTAGAAAAAGACGCTGAAGGTCAATAGGATGCACACTGAGGGAATCCTTCAACTGAGTCACAAGACAGGCCCTAATCTGTAATCCGCAACGCCAACGCGAAAGAGGAAGACCAAGGAACACTTTACGCCGAGAAATGGAGACAGACATGAGAAGAATCAACAGCGATCGGACAGAATTATAAAAGAAGGGTTGGAACAGAGTTGGTTGTAGAATCCTAGTCGGTAGTTTATGCATGACGATGGTCTATGCTCTATTAGGTGTAACAATCATAAGTACTTGTAGGTTGATGCGAATCTCTAGTAAAGCTGTAGATGATCAAATCCAATCTGTTATGGCACTGAAAACAACATCTAGTATAACCTTCATACAGCAAAAGAATGTGTAATGTGTACTAATATTACTGAGCCATATGGTTTATCCGAGCTTTTGGACAAACTCATTAACATATTCAACTCAAGACATTATACACGTTTTTTTTAACCTTGCCAACCACCATTCATTGATAACTTTGGTTCTTTTTTGTTTTACTTGAGTGTATGTATGTGTGTGTGCATCGTTTACTACGTTTATAATTACATTTCATTAACTTATTATTGTCTGACAATCAATACTTAATTATGCCTCACGTCGCAGTGAATTGGCTCACTCGCCTTCTTCGCTTTGCTTATGCTTCTCTTTACTGTCTGTTTGCTTACCACATAGGCGGGTGCGACAACAGTCGGGTGTTTTTCCTTGGACAATCAGCATCTGCAGTGATGCTGCAATAAGTAAGAGTCTACAAATTATTTTCACCGATCTAGAGACAGTGGATTGAGTTACTTTAAAAATCAGTCAGTTACAACGTAGAACTTCGTACATGAGTATATAAGTTCAGGTTGCCATAGCGCATCAGCACAGAGACGCAACTGTCAGTTCAAATCCCATAACAGTAGAGATAGTATAAGTATTAGCAGTAATGGAGTAGATTAGGGTTCGAAGATATGATTCGAGAAGTATGATTCAGTGAAACAGACTGTTTGGGATGTTAGATCACCAAAACTCGCTTGATAAATGCCTTATTTTGGATTTCACGTTTGCGAGCATGGGTTGATCAGTTGACTTCGAGATGTCATTTCCCACGAGGAAAATTCGTGGCTGTGATTGGCTGCTGTATATTTTAGTGTGCTATTTTCTTAACTGTTCCAAGGACGCTTCTATGATGTATAAATAAATGAGAGTTGTGTGCTTGATTGTGTTGTGATTCCTGGGTGTTTGTAGAATATACTTCTACGCTTACAAAGCCTTCTGTCTTCAGCATGGGATTCAATGTAGCCTATCTGGACGCTGGTAATTGTCTCGTTCGCGTTTATCGACTAAGGTGAACTCGAAATAGCTTCAAGCGTACCAAGTGACGAGCGTAACACAGATTTAGATAGAGAAAGAAAGAGATGATGAGGCTACTTTAATATGGTTCAATTTTCTTTGAGTTCGACAACGACAATTGACGCACACCATAAAAACACTCGATAACTGAACATGACAAGAAGAAAACGATTTGCAAGAAACTTGATATTCAAGGAGAAGACAAGCAATGCCAAATGAAGTTTCTGCAACTTTCATGATGTCAAGATACGAGAGAAAATCTTCAATCATAGAGGAAATTAGCAAACCAAAAAAAACGAGCGAGCAATAGCCTTTTCGAAAAGAATTTCAGCCCTATAAATAAAACTGAATTTTCCTTGTGATTTTCGACATAGCATAAAGACATCTACTTCAAGTTAGTTGATCGAACTAATCAAATCATTAGTTATTTTCGAAATGATTTAAGAAAAAGTTCTTGAAACTTCAAGTGGATGTTAGTCAGTCAGTTATAATGTAAAACTTCGTACGTGCGTACATCACAGTTCAAGTTACCGTAACACATTAGCACAGAGATGTAATTGTCACTTCGAATCCCATAGTAGAAGTATTAGTACTAATCGGAGAAATTAGGGTTCGAGGATGTTTTTCAAGAAGTGGAATCTAGCACTCGTTTGCAATGGAGCAAGTGCATCAATTCTTTGTATTCTCTCAAATACTAACCTTCTGAATTCCTCATCATCTTGATCTTTCTCCTTCTAACTTTATTATACTTCTAGAATCATTTTTTCGAACCCTAACCTTCTCTATTACTGCTAATACTTCTACTATCGCTACCACTATGTGATTTGAACTGACATTTGTGTCTCTGTGCTAATGCAGTATGGCAACATGAACTGATGTATTTACGTACAAAGTTTTGCATTGTATTTGTCTGTCTGTTTGTCAGAATCGAATGAAACAAATTTAAAAAGAAAAAGACAGGACTGGTGAGGAGTTTCTTTCTTTCAACTTAATTGATTGAACCGGGAAGATTTTATTGTTGCGTTCAACAACATTACTATAATGTCTCTCTTAGGCTTACCTCTCTCTAAGAAAAAATGCTCTCACATGGCCATATGTATAAAGCCACTAACAGACAATTCCTATTCAATAAGCAGCTCTCATCAAGAGAGTGCTGTTTATCAGATTTATGAGAAAGAAAAGAGAATGTTTAGACAAGGCTTTAACTGTGTCGGTGGGTGAAGGAGGATACACTTAGAAGAGTTTGAAAACCCTGGCTTCACGATCATGAGGAAACAGATGGTGTGTGAATCTATTGTTAGGTCAGTGGCTCCTAACGTTGCTCTATATTTTGCCTTACAAAATTGTATCTGTAGGTCAAAGGCAAGGAGAGCGATATCTCTCCTAAGTAAACCAGCTGTCTCAGTTTAGACATCTAAGTAGTATTTCAGATCAATCACAAATTTAATAAGCTGTGTGTGGCGCATAAATATTTGGATGCTTCTTTGAGCTAAGAACTGTGTTTAGTAATAATAATAATAATAATAATAATAATAATAATAATAATAATAATAATAATAATAGTAATAATAATAATAATAATTATTATTATTATTATTATGTGATAGGATGGATCCATGTTAAAATTTCAATTTTACAGTGAATTACCAAAAAACAACCACAAGAATCAAATAGCTGCTAATTATGAAAAGCAATTCAGAACGTAAACACTTGTAGTGTACTTTAAAAGTATCCAAGTACACAACGCTGAATTCAATGCGATCATCATGTGACTGACTGAGTTAGGAAATGCAATGCAGTAGTAGTATGTATGTAGTAGTAGTAGTAATGTGAGTCGTATGAGTAGTAGTGTGAGTATTAGTAGTAGTATGAGTAGTATGAGTAGAAGTGCGAGTAGTAGTAGTAGTCAGAGTAGTAGTATTAGTAGTAATTGTAGTATTCACTAACTGTGAATAAACACCAAAATGAAACATTAAAGAAACTATTAAACGCATAAATAATCTGTATTCTTTCTTTGTTGTTGATATTGAAAACAAACCTACCTAATTCACAAATAGCATTACGATGTAATGAATCAAATGATAGACGAACTAGAGCAGCAACCTCCGCGACTGGACAAGCACTACATAATTCAATGTTCAACATTCTACCATTGTTATTATTACTGTTATTGATACATTTCTTATTGATCCTGGCATTCTCATTATTATTATTCCCATTGGTCACAACATTCTGATGATCACGTGAGTGGCGGAGCAGTTGTGTCATAGATTCGTTTAGATTCAATGTATAACGATGAATGGAAGTTAATAATTGAACAATGCCCATATCTCTTTCATACAAATTCGGATCTGGTTGACATAATGGCACAAGTTTATGAATTGCCTGAAAATGTAGAATTAAACAGAAAAAGAAAACGAATGTATATACATATGAAAGAATATTATTACATAATACTGTAACGCATTGCACGTAAACATGTCATTTTGATATGCTTGAACTGTTACGAGTTTACCTTAGTGGGGAAACCAGAGCGAGGACCGAGGATCCATTGACATGACAGGCTACTCAAATCCGATCGTCACAAACCCTCATTGAGTAAAAGAAGAAGACTTGATATGAAGTAGAACCTGTATTCTAGAAGCATCTAGAAAGTTCGAGGTCCGAGTCCAGAAGAGGATGAAGATCCCGCATCAGGGAGCTGGGTTATAAGACGTTACAGATAATGCGTGTTTATACAGTTAGGTAGAATAGGAAACAACATTGGATTACGTGACATTGATAGCTAGGACAACCATAATATTGACCGGTAAGAATTGACCAATACGAGTCTGTCAGCTGACCTCCGTGCACTATTTGGTAGTTTAATCCATCACAAGAACACCGTATGATATGCACTATCTTCCCAGACACTCTGTAGTTTCGAAGAAGCCTCCATAGTGTCATCCTGTCCACGCTATCAAATGCTTTCTCGTGGTCAATGAAGTTCATGTAGAGTAGTGAGTGCCATTCAATTGATTGTTCCATAACGATGCTTAGTGTTGTATTTTAATTGGTAAACGATCGATCCTTACGAAATCCAGCCTGTTGATCGCCAATATGGGTGTCTACAAAGTCTTTCATTCGGTTTAACAATACCCTATTGAAGACTTTGCTTGGTATTGAGAGAAGAATGATGCCTCTGTAGTACTCACACTTACCCGAAAGTCACCGATGGTTAGAGATCTTGAACGACATGGCTCAGAACCGTTTGCAATAGCGCAGGTGCATCCACTCTTTGTGTTCTCTCTAATTCGAATCTTCTGAATTCTTCATAATCTCTATCTTTATCCTTCTAAATTTATCTCACTGAATTTATACTTCACTCCTTAATCTTCTGCATTACTACTAATAATTCTACTATCGCTAACACTCCTGGATTTGAACTGACAGTTACGTTTCTGTGCTGATATGGTATGGCAACCTGAACTGATGTACTTACGTACGAAGTTCTGCGTTGTATCTGTCTGTCTGTCTCACACTTACCGAGATCGCCCTTCTTTGGTATTTTGATCAGGTATCCTTCTTTCCAGTCTGTTGGTACTTAATCTTTATCCTGATATGATCTACTACTCCTATTTTATTGATAGTTTATTACCTAAATTTGCTCCTTGTACTCACAGACACTTTGAGTTCATTCAGCGTGTATAACTGTTGTTTTCCGTTTATTGATGTGATGATGTTCAGTTTTTTATGTAAATATACATAAGGAAATGTCTGAAATATAGTAACGAATTTTAGACTGATAGTGACTGATCTTGTGTTTTCCCTTAGCAGTTGAAGTAAATTATTATTATTGCACTGTCCATCAAGAACATAGAATGGGCATTCTCTTTCGTTCTTAGTTTGTGTATCAGCGCGTATTGGTCCCTGTAGGGATACATAAAACAAAAACGTCATACAATTGTGGTGGTGGTGGTGTTTGGTTCTCTGAGCCAGGGATGTTTTGGTTGTGGAGCTTTCATTGTTGTTCTTCTACTGAACAACATCATCAGTAGCACAAACTTCAGGTAGAAGAAGTGAAGCATTCGAATTTCTCCACGCGTTTGACCTGTAGCTTGTTCTGCTGCTAACCTCGATCTTGATTGGTTGCTGTTGACCTTAAACCTGTCGTTTAGATTGCTGTGCATAACATAGAAAGAGGATGTTTCGTGTATATAACCAACATCTCTTGAGATTATGTTAATACGGCTTCAATGAAGGATTGTTGTGATTCTCTTAATTCTACACGTACAAAAAACACAGTTTTATATTGTTCTTTGTTTTACTGATTGTTACAAGTTCAATATACAATTTTGTGTGTGCGTGTGTGTGTGTGTGTCTAAGTAAGTAGTACCAGAAATGTATACACATAAACACATACACACACAACATCATTGTAGAAAGTGATTGACTGATTGAACCACTCTACTGAGCAAAGATGACCTCTTCCTAATATTATCAATTGAAATGATGTGAAGTAAAATAGATTGGTACAGTTTTTGTTTCCCAATGTCCTTAAAAAAGTATTTATACATACAACTTTTATCGATTCGATTCAACTGGTAATATGACCAAGTATATTTTATGTGTACACATACATAAATGTAGTATGTACAGACAGACATAGAGGTTATATTATATCAATTAGTTAGTATTGAGGGAATGAATAAAAAATGATTGATTTTCACGAACTGATATTAGCTAGACCAACATATTTGAAATCTGGAAACAATGAATGGCCGTCTTGTGTTAGTATGGGTGGGGTTCCTCAGCAGTGAGTGTTTTCCAACTTCACAAGAGGGAATTGGACGCACGACCTTCGATCTCGAATGGTGTAAAAAAGTAACTTTATACAATTCATGACTAATTTATTATGTAACAGTCGGTCAGCCGGCTACAATGTAGAACTTCGTACGTAAGCACATCAATTCAAGTTACTATACCAAATGAATAAGGACAGAAGACATTGTGGTAGAAACTCCGAAGTAGAACCTTAGGGGCTACTGCCGATCCCAAGCCCGGATAAAGGAGGAGGGTTGGACATGGGGTTGACGACCCCATTCCGTCGAAATCTAACTTGCCAAAAAAACCGGCCTATGCTCCAGTGGGGGTAACAGGCTTAAGTAAGTAAGTAAGTAAGTACATTGTGGTAGAGGTTGTAGCAATATTACCGGTAATTAAAAAGATTATGAATCGAAGATGAAATTCGAAAAATAAATATAAAATGATTAAAACGAACGAGATGAATTGAGAAGATTAGAATTCGTGAAAATACAAAATGATTGCTCCTGCGTCATCGTAACCGACTTGAAGGCACATCATTCAAAGTGTCTAACTATCGGTTATAAATTTCCCGCTGACTCCAACAAGATAATTTTCTTCTTCTAGCATGACTCAGTCTCTCAGTCTTCTTCCAACCTGGTCCTACAGAGCAGAACGTAGCTCGACGAGGCAGTGGATGCTTAGGCAAACACGCAACACATGTCCCAACCGTCTCAACTGATGAAGTTCCCAAACTTCAACTATTAATCTGCCATTCTTACATAATATCTGTTTCTTAACAACAGCATTACTTACTCGGTTGTCGAAGGATATACAAACAATCTTTCTAAGACACCTATGATGGCTCAAGACTTTGAATAGTATCGCTCAAAATCGCTTGCAATGGGCACCGATGCAGCCCTTTTTTTGTCTTCACTCAAATTATAACCTCTGGAGTTCCTCATAACCGTTTTTTTCTCTTTCTAAATTTATTCCACTGGATGATATTTTTTGAATGATATCTTTGAACCCTAATCTTTTCCATTACCACTAATACATCTACTACCTTTACTACTATAGAATTAGAACTGACAATTGCGTCTCTGTGCTATTGTGACGAAACGGCAACTTGAACTAATGTACGAACTTAAGAAGTTCTACGTTCTTATTGGCTGATCTTATCCACACCAAAAAAATAAAACAAAGTTATGATCACATTTACTGATGATGACAAAAGAGACGGTTCATAATTTGTTGAGACAAACTAAATACTAAAGATTCTTCAGTCGGTTAGTTGCAACGTAGAACTTCGTACGTATGTACATAAGTTCAGGTTCCCGTACCATATTAGCACAGAGACGTAAATGTCAGTTCAAATCACATAGTGACCGCAGAACCCAAGGGACAACTGCTTGAGGCCGGTCACGCATGGCCTTTTTATGAAGGGTTTTTTGAGTTTTAGCTCCGCTCTTGAAAGCCCTTAGTGGGCACCCTTACCCAAGGAGACGGAAATCCGTGAAGTAGGGTGAGGTGTGACATTTTTAGGTTCGGCCTTTTCTAACCCTTCCTTCTTTGTGAGAAGGCAGCATCGCTGCAGATGCTGGTTGTCCGAGGGAAACACCTTACTTCTGTCACACCCCTCTTCAGTCAGTCAGCAGTACGACTTCGCCCTCAGACCTTGAGTGGCTGCTTTTAGTCTGATCGTTCTCCAATCGACCTGCCTAGCATGGTAGACCCTTCAGGAACATATGTTCCAGCCAGTATAGCTCAGTTGGGTCATCACGATAGGCAAGCCCGACCACCACGTCAAGGTAGCAGCTACGGTCGGGACTAAAGATTCCTAGGTGAAATATAACAAAAAAACGTATACAATGTAGTCCCATCAGAATTCTTTACAACCGTTTATCTTCGATTTTTTTTTAACTTTTCAATGACCACTACTAATACCGTGACTATATTTTCTTACTAAGGGATTTGGCCTCAAACGTTTCATTTCATATTTCTCTATGCTAATGTTCTCCTCCTATGGTACTAACTTGAATTGATATGAATACGCATCAAGTTCTACACTGAAACTGATTGAATCCAATTAGTAATCAGTAATCGACTTCACTTATCATTTTACACTGACAAGTTGATACTGTCTATTATACTAACCTCCATTCATAAAAGAGAAATGTCATACATGCAATAATTAGTCCAGCGCTATTACTACAGGCGCTTCTGAATATGAACATGATTAGTGCCAGGGCTGAAATATCTACCAAGTGTCGGTTGTTCTGAAGTGTTCATACTTAGCTTTGTAAGAAAGTTCACAATCCAACCCTATCTTTATTACAACTCAACTACTAATTGCAAGTTACAGATCTGTATATTTCGCTTGTCAAGTGAAATGAAACTAAAATTCTTCATTGAAATTTAAAAACCGATCTAGTGTGAGCCTCCTCCTCAACAATGCGCATCCACGACTCCGCAATCATTTAAAGACGAAACGATTATTCAGTAATTCTTGATTTTTAGTGGCTATCTGATTTAGATCAGTTTATGGTTTCAGTGAGGCTTAACAATCTCTACAACCAGTCAGTCAGTTACAACGTAGAACTTTGTACGTACGTGCATCAGTTCAAGTTACCATACCATAAAACCCGACCGTAGCTGCTACTTTAACGTGGTGGTCGTGCATGCCTAACGTGATCACACAACCGAGCTATATAGCCTGGAACATATGTTCCTGTAGGTTCGACTATGCCAGGCAGGTTGATTGGAGAACGATGAGACTAAAAGCAGCAACTCAAGATCAGAGGGCGAAGTCGTACTGCTGACGATAGAGGGTGTAACAGCAGTACCGGACAACCAGTATATGCAGAGATGCTGTTTTCTTACAATGGAGGGAAGGGGTTAGAAAAGGTCAACCCAAATAATGTCACACCTCACCTAACCTCACGGATTTCCGTTTCCGGTGGTAAGGCGTTTTAAACAAAGGCGGAGCTAATACTTCTCACAACAAAGCCATGTGACCGACCCTCAAGCAGTTGTCCCTTAGGCTCTGCGATTACATTCCCAGGTCTCTAAGACCAACGCTAATCCACCTTTCTTTTCAAGTTCCCCAAGAAGTGGGCAGCAGAGCAGTGATCTCCGCTTTCATACCCGTAAAAGCATATGACACCGAATCGGTCACAATCAAATCTCTACGACCAAAATACTAACTACTAAAGTTCTGTGAAAGAATAGTTCTTATTCAGAAAGAGAAAAAAAAATGCCATTTTCATTCTCTAAACAACAAAAATAAAACACGTACCTCCATAGCAGCAAGTTTTAATTCCATTAAAGATGTATTCGGTGGTAGAATTTTGGAATCAGTTAAATTACCGTGATTGAAATTATTCCCATTACTATGAAGAATGTTACTGTCGACGCTGGCAGTGGTTGATATATTTGTTAGACAAGATGATGATTTTTTCTCCAATGTATTCTTCTCACTTTTTGTCCAACCATTTTGTTGTCTACATGAATAAACTGAACAGAAAAAAAACGCTGTTTTAAACAAAAATGAAGATAATCAAAGAGGAAAAATCAATTTTTTTTCGCCAAAAAAATAAACATTTCTTCTAGCCAATCAAATCGTAAAACATGAATAACATGTTGTAATACAACTACTCATGATTAGGTAGGTACCACAGTGAATCATGTGATTAATTTGAATTACTAATTAGTTGTTCTGTCAGTCATACAGTCAGCTTACAACCTACACCCACCTACAACATCGTACGTACGTACGTACATTAGTTCAAAAGTTGCCATAACATTTTTGCGCACAGAGATGCAATTGTCAACTCGAATCCCATGGTGATAGATGTAGTAGAAGTATTAGAGGTAATGAAGAAGAAGACTAGGGTTCAAAGAAATCATTCAAGAAGTATAGATAAGCCAGTGAAGATAAGAATTTGAGAGAAGACAATGAATGAATGCACCTGCGCCATTGCATACGAATTTGAACCGGGTAAGAAGGATTTGATTTTGACCAATTTGGTCTCGTGTGCTGTTACGGGTATGAGGGCGGTTGTCACTTCCCGGTTGCCCACACTGTGGAAGGTTGTTTCGTGAGGGACCTGAAAAGGAAGATAGATTACTGTTGGTCTTAGAGACCTGGGTGAGTGATCGCAGAGTCCAAGGGACAACTGCTTGAGGCCGGTCACGCACGGCCTTTTTCTGAAAGGTTTTCTGAGTATTGGCTCCGCTCTTAAAGGCCCTTAGTGGGCACTCTTACCGCCGGAGACGGAACTCCGTGAAGTAGGGTGAGGTGTGACAGATTTAGTGTCGACCTTTTCTAACCCTTACTTCCTTGTGAGAAGGCAGCAACGCTAAAGATGCTGGTTGTCCAAGGGAAACACCTTACTGCTGCCACCCCCCCCTCTACAGTCAGCAGTAAGACTTCGCCTTCAAATCGTTTACTATCATCTCGCGGACCACAACCATGCAGTCAACATTTTTTAACATGACTCTGTCCAGTTGTCAGTGACTTCATAGATTCGTGCCATGTTTCGACTTGGCCGCCCCTAGCTTTCTTCCAAACTATTCCTCCTACACCATAAAACAGAGCTTGCCAATGCATTCAGTGGTTTGGCATATGCAACAACACATCCCCAAAATTAGCTGTGTGTGAGGATGGTTTAATCAATAAACTACTACTCTTGAACAAAATGATAAATAATAACATTATTTAGTCTTAACTCGGATAAGTCTGTTAAAGGTACACAAGATTTGTGTTTTATTCAGACAAAGACTAAAACAAATCATAATTTATGCAACTTACTTATGGACTATTGATTTCCGTAATCTTATTGCGTAAATTAATAATTCAGGTATATAAATCCCTCTCCCTTTATCATAAGCTTTCCCCATTGATCCGTAAATTATTATGATACGATTTACTGATCCTATTTGAGTATAGTATAGTAAGTCTCTCGTTCTTATTGTATATTGGTCACTTAAAGGTCATCAGCGGATTGGTTGGCGTAAAGACAGAACAATCTGGTTTACTATTCGTTCCTAATAACCTGAGACTTAACGTATAATACAACTTGTGAAAGAGCAACAGAAAAGGCGAAATGTACAAGAAGAACGCTTTACTGCAAGATCTTAAAATATACAGGAAACCCATATATAAGTGTTTAAAGTTGTCCCTTATAGCATGAAAACCATCCAATCCGTAAACAGGGATGTCACATCATCATCCAATCACCGTATGCCACATCGAAATTCTAGAAATTCCGCCCAGTTGAGATTCGGTGGAAACTCTTCGATATCTTGGGAGCCTCTCGATGCTTCCAAGAGCCATTTTGTAACGATAATCGGATAAATTCTATTTGATAAATCTACATTTTTAATGAGAAGAAATTATTGTTTAGATGTATGGTGTGAAGCTTTATCAACCCAGATGGTGACAACATGTGTTACATAACGCTAATAACCATAAACTTCGATATGTGATGTTAACTGTTGTAGGAGTGAATTGAAACGGCTAAACAATGATGACATAACATCATTCCATTAAAATTATTCATTGTTGAACTGTGAACTGTTTGGGTACACAGATAGACTATCACTTAGTTACGATTGAGATGATTATCGTAACCAATAATTGGAAATGTAGGATAAAACATGGCTGCTTAGAAATCGATTACCATCTATGGTGTTTTGTGGTGTAGGAGTAAGCTGGAAGAAAGCTGGAGGCAACCTAATCAAAACATGGCACAAATCCATAAAGTCACTGACAAGTGGACTGAGTCATGGTGGTAGGTGTTTACTACCTGATTGGAGTCCGCGGGATGATGGTAACCAACTCGTAGAGACTTTGAATGAAATGGCTCTAAACCGTTAACAATGGCGTAGATGCATCCATTGTTTGTGTTCTCTCAAATTCTAACCTTCTGAATTCCTCCTCACCATTACCTTTTTCTTTTTACGTTTATTTCACTAGATTCTACTTCTTGAATAATATCTTCGAACCCTAATCTCTTCGATCACTGATAATACTACTTCTACTGTCTCTACTACTATGCGATTTGAACTGACAATTGCGTCTCTGTGCTAATGTGGTATGGTAACTTGAACTGATGTACGCTTGTACGAAGTTCTACGTTGTAATTGACTGACTGACGCGCTAACTCCTCATCCTAATTGATTCCTTGAGTGTAAAGCCAAGAGTCGAAAAGAAAGTCTACTTGACTATCGAATTATATAACCCATATAACATACATTCCGAGATTGTGGATAACATTTGTAGCTCAGGTGGATGATTGCGGCGGTGTGTCGTTCTCAGAGCCGAGCTCATCCTTTAAAGACCAACAATATGGCATTCGTCCTTTGGAAAACATTCCTGATAGTCAGCAAATAGCCTTCACATTGGATTGATTTCATCACGTTAGAAAAAGTTTACGTGATGATGATGGTTTGTGGGGAAATTATATTGCATAACATGAACGGAAGTGATCAATTTCAGTCAGTCAAGCAATAAATAAATAAAATGTCAACACCACATTGTAACTAAGGTTGACATAGTTATTTTTAACGAAAAATTGACCCAGTAAATGGACAGACAAAGTAGAAAGAATTATAGACTTAAACTCAGTAATAAAATAAGACATGGATAATGGAAATTTTTACCAGCTGCTTCCCATGGGAAAAAAAAGCAGGCAGTTTTGACAGGTGTAGTAATATGAATTAGATTGTAATTGAAGTGAGGTATATTGGATTTATCGAACTACAGACTGAGAGACAGACAGATACAACGCAGAACTTCGTACATAAGTGCATCAGTTCAGGTTGCCATGCCCCATCAGCACACAGACGCAACTCTAAGTTCAAATCCAACAGTGATAGCAATAATAGAAGTATTAGCAGTAATGGAGAAGATTAGGGAGCGAAGATATGATTCCAGAAGTATAATTCAGTAAGATGAATTTAGAAGGAGAAAGGTAGAGATCATGAGGAATGAAGAAGCTTAGAATTTCATAGAACACAAAGAGTGGATGCACCTGCGCCATTGCAAACGATTTTGAGTCATGTCATTCAAGGTTTCTAACCATTGGTGACTTTCGTCTCGCGGACCCCAATCAGGTAGCCTACATCTACCAACATGACTCAGTGCACTTGTCAGTGACTTCGTGAATTTGTGCCATGTTTTGGTTTGTCCGCCCCTAGCTTTCTTCCAGTCTACTCCTACAGTACCCGACCGTAGCTTCTATCTTGACATGGTGGTCTGGCTTGACTATCGTGATGACCTAACCGAGCTATACTGGATGGAACATATGTTACTGAAGGTTCTACCATGCCAGGCAGATCGATTGGAGAACGATCAGACTAAAAGCAGCTACTCAAGGTCTGAGGGTGAAGTCGTACTGCTGACTGCAGAGGGGTGTGACAGCAGTAAGGTGTTTCCCTCGAATAACCAGCATCTGCAGTGATGCTGCCTTCTCACAAGGAAGTAAGGGTTAGGAAAGGTCGACCCTAAAAATGTCACACCTCACCCTACCTCACGGATTTCCGTCTCTGGCGGTAAGGGTGCCCACTAAGGGCTTTCAAGAGCGGAGCTAACACTCAAAAAACTTCTCATAAAAAGGCCGTGCGTGACCGGCCTAAAGCAGTTGTTTCTTGGACTCTGCGGTCACGCACCCAGGTCTCCAAGACTAACACTAATCTATCTTCTTTTTCAGGTCCCCCAAGAAACAACCTTCCACGGTGTGGGCAGCCGGGAAGTGACAACCGCCCTCGTGCCCGTAATAGCACACGAGACCATATTGGTCAAAATCAAATCCTTCCTACACCGCATAGAATCTCTCTTATCTCCACGACTAACACTTTTCACATTTATGGAACTAGAAGTGAATGGATTAAACTTGGCCAAAACGACTAACTGAAATTCTTTCGAAACCGTCAAGACCACATGGTTATATATAGTTGTATATTTAAAGAAGACAGTTTACTAATAAAATATATACAACTAATCTTTAGATTTCCATTTGAAAAACAAGATAATTAACTGTTTTATAGTCTTTAGGACACTTTGATCGTACCATGCATTGTGATCCGACACTCCACTGCATGCTACTTACAACCCACGTTGTGAGTAGTATCCATGCTGTGAATTATAAATTACTGCATTTTCTACTCAACTTCGACTGGAGCCCTTCTAGGGCTAATGCCTATCCCAAGCGCAGATAAAGGAGGAAGGTCGGAGGTGAGGTTAGTGACTCCATCATCCCGTAGAAAACTAACACGGTGAAAAAACACTAACCAGAAAAAATAATTCAAACCATTTAAACTCTGCTCTGGGAGTTAGGAAGGTCTTCATTTTTTAGGAAAGTTATGATGTCTCATGATGAAAGCCAAGTTCCTTCAGCAGTCACGAGACCAATATCCCTTCGGACAAAAGAGTTTGGAATAAAGGTCACCGAAACATGATTCGATGATGGCACAGAAGGTGTGCATAATTGGAATAGACCCACAATAGTGCTTACGAGACCAGATATTATAGAGCAGAAAAAACCTTGATGCCGACCAGTGATGCAAATGGGCTCTAGGATTGTGGTGGTGTTTTATTCTGTGAGCTGAATGTTTTGGTTGTGGAGCTTTCCTTGTTCTGGACAACATCCATCAGGACAAACTTCAGGGCTCCAGGATCCTGATGGAACGAATGACGTATGCACCTATTGTTGGTAACCATCTACCATGAGACTGCCCCACTGTCTTATGGGTTAGAAATTTGGGTCAGAGGATCGAGGAGTGTTCCCCTAAGTAAACCGTCTGGGTAGTATTCTAGCCCACTACTCATAAATTCACTGATTTGGATGGCGTATAAATAATTGGGTGCAACTCTGCACTGATAGGAAACTTGGATAAACACGAAAGCCATCATCCAAAAGATACAGATCTTTACCAACATTTATCTACGCAAAACACTTAGGATCCTCTAGCCAGACACCATCAGCAACTACCTAATGTGAAAAAGAGCAAACCAGATTCCAGTGGAGGCAAAAATCAGGAAGAGGCGCTAGAAGTGGATAGGACACAAATTATGGAAATTACCCGGCTGTGTGTCACAAGACAAGCTCCAACTTGGAATCCTCAAGGTCAAAGGAAAAGATGAAGATCAAAAAAACACATAACGCCGACAGTCGGAAGCAGACATGAAAAGAATGAACAATAATTAGACAGAAGGCTCAGGACAAAGTCAGTCAGTCAGTCAGATGCAACGTAGAACTTCGTACGTAAGTAAATCAGTTCAGGTTGCCATACCACATCAGCACAGAGATGTAATTGTCAATTCAAATCCAATAGTAGAAGAGATAGTAAAGGTATTAGAAGTAATCGAAGAGCTTAGAAGATATTATTCAAGAAGTATAATTCAGTGGGAAAAGTTTGCAAAGTTGAAGAATCCAGAAGATTAGGATTTGAGAGAACACAAAGAATAAATGCACCGGCGCCATTGCGAACGATTTTGAGCCATGTCATTCAACGTCTCTAACCATCGATTATTATTATTACCCCAACCAGGTAGTTGACAATTACCGACATGACTCAGTCCACTCGTCAATAACTTCATGGATTTCTGCCATGTTTTGGTTTGGCCACCCCTAACTTTCTTCCAACCTATTCCTACACTACAAAACAAAGCTCGACGAGGCAGTCGGTGGTTAGGAATACGCAGAACATGTCCCAACCACCTCAACTGATGAAATTTCATTACTTCATCAATTGATCTGCCATTCTTACCTAGCACTCGTTTCCTAATAATAGCGTCGCTCACTCGGGTGTCCCACGATATACAAGCAATGCTTCGAAGACACCTATGATCGAAAACCCGTAACCGACGAACATCTTCTACTCTCATTAGCCATGTTTCACTGCCAAAAAGCAAGACGGAGCGAACTACTGCGCACTACACTCGTCCTTTAGTCAGCAAACGGATATCTCGCCTATGCCATAAGTGACGCAGGTTGGCAAAAGACAATCGAGCTTTCTGTATCCGTGCTGAGATTTCATCAGTCACCAGGACATCAGCACTGCTCAGGACAAAGAATGCTAGTCCGCCGCCTATGCTTCACGAGGAGTAACAGGCGTAACGAAGTAAGTAAGTTAGTTGTACCAATGTTTACTTACTGAATTATATATTAAATAATTCACAAAAAAAAATGAAGAGAGATCAACGCGAAAAGGTAACAACTAACTAACTAATTCCACTTACCCGACGACTGATTGCATTCATTCGTATTCGAATGTAACAACGATGAAGGAAATCCCACATATTCATTATTATCTCCTTCTTCATCATGTTTATTACTATTATTATTATTATTACTAGTAGTAGTGGTAGTAGCATATTCTTTCCGATTAGTCACTAATGCATTCATGCAATCGCCTTCATCATCACCTTCATCATCGCCTACTTCATCTTTATCAATTTCTTTCACCAATTGATCATCGGTCACTGGTTCCTCTTCATAAACTGCATCACTATACAAAATTCTTATCAGATGTGTCAATATACGACGTGTATACTGGGCAATCGGTATAGTTGTCGCCGTCGTCGTCGGTGTTGTTGAAAGATTCGATAAACCAGTCATGTATTGATTTTGATGATAATCAGTTTTTGCTAACCAGTCCAAAAGAATTGTATGAAATGTTTGAATTTCTTCAGTAAGATGCTGAGTTTTTGTAAAATCTATCTCTGGATGATGCCATATTAATAGATTGAGTAAAGCTTCAATTACTTCTTTACGGCTATTATTATTATTATGATTATTTGTGGTGTTTATGATTACAGATTGACATGGTGGTCGGGTGGCGGTAGTGAGCATAGACGGTGACGATTGACAATTATTGCTACTACTACTATTAGTATTAGTATTATTACTACGTGATAGTGTTCTGACAGGTTGATTTGGAATTTGTTGATGTAATTGCTGCTGTCGTCGATATTCTGGCTGTTGTGGTTGTCCACGTGATACGGGACGTTTTGAAATTGATTGGTCAGTTTGAGAAGCGTCAGTAGATAAGTGATCTAAAATAATAAGAATTAATCAATAGATAATGTTATCTGACAGACAGACAGACAGACAAACAAACAGACAGACAGCTTGCCATAGAGAGACGCAATTGTCAGTTCAAATCCCATAAAGGCGGAGATCGTACAAGTATTAGCAGTCTAACAAATATATCAACTACTGCCAGGAATAATTTCAATAACTGATTCCAAAATTCTACCGCCGAATGCATCATCTTTGATGGAATTGAAACTTGCTGCCATAGAGGTATGTTTTATTTTTGTTTAGAGAATGAAAATGGCAATTCTTTTCTTTTCTGAATAAGAACTATTCTTAAACAGAACTTTAGTAGTCAGTATTTTGGTTATAGAGATTTGATAGTGACCGATTGAGTCTCATATGGTTTTACGGGTATGAGGATGAATGTCACTGCCCGGTTGCCCACACAGTGGTAGAATACTTCTTGAGGAACCTGAAAAGGAAATCGGGGTTACCCTTGATTTGATCGACCTGGGAGCGAGATCGCAGAGATCAAGAGGTAACTGCTTGAGGCCGGTCACGCACGGCCTTTTTATAAGAAGTTTGAAAAGTGTTAGCTCCACTCTTTTAAAAATGTCTTACCGCCGAAGACGGAAATCCGTGAGGTAAGGTGAGGTGTGACATTTTTAGGGTCGACTCGTTCCTTCTTCGTGAGAAGACAGTATCGCCGCAGATGGAGCGAAGATTTGATTTGAGAAGTATAATCCAATAAGATAAATTTAGAAAGTGAAAGATAGAGATGATGAGCAATTCAGAAGGTCAGAATCCGAGAGAACACAAAGAGTGGATTCACTTGCGCCATTACAAGCCATAGCCATATCACTCAAGGTCTCTGCTGGGGATGTTAGATCCCCAGAACTCTCTTGATAAATGCCTTATTTTGGATTTCACGTTTGCGACCATCGGCCGTTCAGTTGACCAGATTTCATTTCCCACCAGGAAAATCCTTGGCTGTGATTGGCTGCTGTGTATTTTAGTGTGCTATTTTCGTAACTGTTCCAAGGACGTTTCTATGATGTATAAATAAACGAGAGTTGTGTGCTTGATTGTATTGTGCTTGCTGGGTGTTTGTAGAATATACTTTCTACGCTTACCAAGACTTCTGTTTTACAGCTTGGGATTCAAAGTAGCCTATCTGGACACTGCTAATTGTCTCGTTCGCGTTTAATCTACTAAGGTGAAGGCGTAATAGCTTCAAGCGTACCTAGTGACGAACCCTACAGTCTCTAACCATCGGTTTCTATCGTTTCGCTGACGCCAACCAGGTAGCCTACATTTACCAACATGACTCAGTCTACTTGTTAGTGATTTCATGGATTTCTGCCATATTTTGGTCTGGCCGCCCCTAGCTTTCTTCCAACCTATTCCTACACTGCAAAACATAGATCGTCGAGGCAGTCGGTGGTTAGGCATTCGTAACACATGTCCCAACCACCTCAACTGATGAAGTTTCATTACTTCACCTATTGATCTGCCATCCTTACGTAGCACACGCTTCCTAACGACAACATTGCTTACTCGGTTGTCCCACGGTATATGAGCAATGCTTCTTAAAAATCTATGATCGAATACTAGTAACCTACGAACATCTTCTACTCTTAACGGCCATGTTTCACAGCCATATAGGAGAACGGAGCGAACTGCTGTGCAGTACACCCGTCCTTTGGTCAGCGAGCGGATATGTCGCCTACGCCATAAGTGACGCAGGTTGGCAAAAGCCAATCGAGCCTTCTGTATCCGAGCTGAGATTTCGTCAGTCACCAGGCTATCAGCACTAATGAAACTCCCCAGATAAGTGTAGCGATCAACACGCTCGACTACTCCACTTCCTATCACTAGTTCAGGTGCCGATGCAACCCAGTCTTGAAGCAACATTTTTCATTTCGAGGGTGAGAACCGCATTCCGAACATGCTCGCATTGTGGCTTAAGGTGGTCAAAAGACTCTGCATTTTGTCAGCGTCTTCACCGAATTGAACTATGTGATGGGAATATTCTAAGTCGATAAGCGAGCCACCTGGTAATATGTCTACTCCTGAAAATTCAGACGAGGATAAGGTTATTTCTAGGAGCATGTCTATGATAAAATTAAACAAGAATGGAGAAAGTGGACAGCCCTGACGGACACCACTTGAAGTAAAGAATTCCGGTGACAGTTCGCCATAAGCTCTCACCCGACCAGTGGTGTTCGAGTAGAGAGCTTGTATGAGGTTAATGTACTTCTTTGGTACACCTTTCATGTACAGACACTGCCACAGAACCTCACGATCCATTGAGTCGAATGCCGCTTTTAGGTCCAGGAACACAACTATTGTCGGACGTCTAAATGTGTGTCTGTGTTCCAGGACCTGTCGTAGTGTGAAAATGTGGTCTATACAACCACGTCTGAGGCGAAAACTAGACTGGTTTTCTCGAGTCTGCTCTTCACGAGCTCTAGTAAGACGTCTAAGTATAATCGAGACTTATTCCTCTGTGATTATCACAAGAGGACTTTTGTTCTTTCTTGTAGATTGGGACAATTAGCGACTGAGACCAGTCAGATGGGATTACGTCCAGTTCCCAGATTCTACCTAAGATCTCGGTCAGTCTAACTGTTAAAACTGGACCACTATCCTTAAACATCTCAGGGGTAAGTCTATCAGGACCTGCTGCTCTACCTCCCTTTTGATTTCCTATCGCCTTCTCAACTTCATGTAGACTGGGAGGACTTAAATCGACTTGCCATTTAGGATGACTGGGGATCGTGGGCAACCGAACTACATCTGCTTGATAAATAATGAATTTTGTGGAATCTGGCTAGGGATTTCTGGATTAAAAATCTGAGTAGAAAGAAATAAGCTATCAATTTACAGATCAATAAGGATTTAAACCTGACTCAGGACTACTGGTGCTATGAACGTAACTCTGATTGGTGTTTTGTATATGTCACGTGATACTGGGTAAACAATCAGAGATACAACGTATATATATATAAATTAATTATATCAATAAATAAAGATAAACTCATACAACTAACTGACTTGATAGATTATTAAAGTTTGATTGTGAATTCGTCCCAACGAAACTATTCGAAATTGGTGAAAATGTATTATCATAAGCATGACAAGATTTCTGGGTTGTAGTAGAATTTTCATCAGAGTGCGGCGCGTTCCCTTTGAGTTGAGAGTATGTAGATGGTGATTTATGATTATACTGACCATTATAATATGGTAGATTTGTTGTATGACAACCATTCATTGTAGGTGTTGAAACGGATATTTTACCAATCCAACTACCACTACGAGGCGGCGGTGGTGGTGGCGGTGGTCGAGGACGCTTAGAAGGTTGACGATTGACATTGGAAGGATCACTAGAAAATCAGTGAAAAAAGGAAAATATAAACCAATGAAATAACTGTCAATTTGAACAAATGAACTGAGTCATGTTGGTAAGTTTAGACTACCACCTGGTTGGGGTTCGCGAAATGATAGTAATCGATAGTTGGAGACAGACAGATACAATGGAGAACTTCGTACATAAGTATATCAGTTCAGGTTGCCATGCCCCATCAGTACACAGACGCAACTCTAAGTTCAAATCCAAGAGTGTTAGCGATAGTGGAAGTATTAGCAGTAATGGAGAAGATTAGGGAGCGAAGATATGATTCCAGAAGTATAATTCAGTAAGATAAATTTAGAAGGAGAAAGGTAGAGATTATGAGGAATGAAGAAGCTTAGAATTTCATAGAACACAAAGAGTGGCTGCACTTGCGCCATTGCAAATGATTCTGAGCCATGTCGTTCAATGTCTCTAACCATTGGTGACTTTCGTCTCGCGGACGCCAACCAGGTAGCCTACATCTACTAACATGTTAGAGACCTTCAATGAGATGACTTAAAATCGTTGGCAAGGGTGTTCTGTCAAATCTTAATCTTCTGAATTCCTCATCACCTCTTTTTTATATTTATTTCAAAAGATTATACTTTTAGAATAATATCTTCGAACCCTAATCTTTCCGATTACTACTCATACTCCTACTGTGATGCGCGCTACTTATAAGTAGTATATGACGCGTGTGAAAACGTAATGTCTGGCAGTAGAAGATGAGGGAAGATCAAGAAAGGAAGAAGAGTGGGAACACAATGGAATTTGTATGAAACGCATGAATAGTGAAATGTCAGACAATGGATTGATGATAGATTGAAGATTTGCAAATTAACGATTTACGATATGGTTTTCCTATCTTACTGAGTAACTCTGTAATTTTCGTTAAATACAATTCGGTTGCCCTCACTTGTGTTCTCCTTCACTACATTACCACCTTTACTACTATGGGTTTAGAATAGACAATTCAATCTCTCTGTGTACTAATTGTGATATGGCAACTTGATCTGATGTACGTATGTACGAAGTTCTGTGTTGTAACTAACTGGACTTACCATTTTTATCTTGTAACTCTTTATAAAGATTGTCTTGATGTTGTACTCATCGCAAGTTGATCTTAGTTGTAATACCACTGAAAGTCAGGGAGCAGCTGTTCTGCTTAAATGTCGGATTTGAAACAAGTGACTTAAAATCGACAACAAAGTTGGCTTACAGTTTCACTTTACACTTTGAACTATTTTATAAAATGTAAATATGCAGTAATCTTTTTTTTAAAATAATTTACATTAAGGATGAACTTCGCTGAAAGCGTTCACATCTTCATAGTGTCTACAACTCCAATATCAAGTGTGAACAATGACTAAATACCATTCATATCAAATCGACTTGAATCAGAAAACTCGTTAACTGACACTTGAGGATACATCCAGTTATATACAAGTCACAATAATGATTACTAATTTTATTGAAATCGTGATCAATGTTAGATCCCCAATAGCCTGACCGCAGCTGCTACCTTGACGTGGTGGTCGGGCTTGCCTATCGTCATGACCCAACCGAGCAATATTGGCTGGAACACATGTTCCTGAAGGTTCTACCATGCCAGGCAGGTCGATTGGAGAACGATCAGAGTAAAAGCAGCAACCCGAGGTCTGAGGGCGAAGTCGTACTGCTGACTGCAGAGGGGTGTGACAGCAGTAAGGTGTTTCCCTCGGACAACCGGCATCTGCAGAGATGCTGCCTTCTCACAAGGAAGGAAGGGTTAGAAAAGGTCGACACTAAAAATGTCACACCTCACCCTACTTCACGGATTCCCGTCTCCGGCGGTAACGGTGCCTACTGAACGCCTTTAAAAGCGGAGCTAATACTCAAAAAACCTTTCATAAAAAGGCCGTGCGTGACCGGCCTCAAGCAGTTGTCCCCTGGGCTCTGCGGTCACGCACTTAGGTCTCTAAGACCAACACTAATATACCTACCTTTTCAGGTTCCTCAAGAAACAACCTTCCACGGTGTGGGCAGCCAGGAAGTGACAACCGCCCTCATACCCGTAACAGCACACGAGACCAAATTGGTCAAAATCAAATCCTTCCTACACCCCCTTCACTCCCTAATCTTCTCTTTCACTGCTAATACTTCTATTATTGCTATCACTCTTGGATTTGAGCTGACAGTTGCGTCTCTGTGCTGATGGGGCATGGCAACCTGAACTGATGTACTTACGTACGAAGTTCTGCGTTGTATCTCTCTGTCTGTCACCAGTAGAAATGTGAAGACACTGGACGGCTCTTTCGTCCAGATATGGGACTCATCAGCAATGAACATTAACGACCCCACGCAAAACCGATGATGCTGGGTTCGATTCCAGGATGAGACAGCGGTCCAATGTTCCCAGCTTTCCAGTGGTGGTCTAACATTGATCGATCCATGATTTCAATGAAACTCAACAATCTCCACCGCCCTGTAATGATTACACTAATTGTAGATAAATCACTTCCGAAAATATTTCGATAAGATTGTTATGAAGCACGACTCTAAAGTCACACTGTCAATTAACTTCAAACATTGTACTGTACTACAAGTTGTTGATTGAAAAGGAGAGGTCGTAAATTACAAGAATATCAATCATACACTAATCATATTGTTATTGAAATCGTGTATCGATCAAAGTTACACAACCACTGGAAGTATTACACAGCAGTTCAGTCCTAGTAGGAAGGGATGCCCTAACAGTGTGTGCACCTACAACTCTGAAAGTGGGAATCGAGCCCAAAACCTTTGGTTTCATGTACTTCAACTTCTTTTCACTAGACATCATCTTAACCAACATACATATCCTGCGAAACTTTTCACATTATGTGAATTTTGAAATTGTTACCAGTGAAGGCGAAACGATAAGACACACACACATACATACAACAACATAAAAAACATTAAAAGTCACAAATGATTTATTTTCGAATTCACCTTTTTTTTCTTACTTTACTTAAATAAGAAAAAAAAGAACAGTCTGTAAATGTCGAGTTTTATTTTATTAAATAAAAGTCTTTTATGTTGTTTATCTGTGAAAATCGACATTAAGACACTGTTTTTTATAAAAATTGATATAAAAATCGAATAGCTACCAAGATTTCTTTTGTAAAAAATAACTTCAAAGAAGTGAGTGACTTTAGTCATCATAGTTTATGGTGATCACATAGTTAATTTTATAAACAAGTGATTTAGTATGGCTGAGAGTGGCAAGAGTCGGCTCTCTCTCTGTCTCTGTCTATTGGGATGCTTTCATACGGCGATGAGTTTCAATCATTGATCTCTCGTTGTAAGGTTGTTGTTTACGAAATTAAGTGGTTGAAAAGGAATAGTTCGATCAGTGCTTAAATCTGGTTAGTAGGTACGGAGGATCTGTAGTGAACGAGAACACAGGTGGGGCAACCGAATTTTATTTAATGAAAATTACAGAGTAACTCAGTAAAATCGGAAAACCATATCGTTAACGGTTAATTTGCAAAACATCAATCCATCATCAATCGATTGTCTGACATTTCACTATTCATGCGTTTCATACAAATTCCATTGTGTTTTAACTCTTCCTTTCTCTTGATCTTCCCCCGTCTTCTGCTGCTGCCAGACATTACTTTGACACTCACGTCATATACTACTTATAAGTAGCTCATACCACAGATCCATCTATATGAGTTAAAAAACTCTAATCCCAAATCAATAGTGCATTTGGGTTCTAATATCCTGAAGGAATAAATAGTGTATGAACCTATAACTGGTCACCAGCTACCACAGGACAGAATCTTCTAACGCTGACCAATCACCTTGTCGATTGCTATTTCTACATTGAACTAGGATGTTATACCGTAGATTAACCGGTTTTTGATACTCATTAGCCATATTGTTGAGTATCAAGTTAGGGTCTTCATCGAGACGACTCAGCAGACATGTCAGTGAATTTTTGTGGCTTTAGGATGTAAATGTGAATCAGGTTTAAAATGGTTTTTTGCCAGTGACTTTATTGGGAATCATTCATATTCGCGATTAACAATGCCGATATGAGTCAGAAAATGAGACGATACCTTATAGACGACCTTCGGACGAGCGCTGGATGATCATGAAATTTAAGCCAATCAGGAGAGTCATATGTAGTAGGGACTAAGAAATTACCGTCGATAAATTTCTTTAGCATGGTTTAAAAGCTTGTATGGGATGGAAATAGATTCTGTGATTCTGAATTATTAAGAGATGTAGGAAGGATTTGATAGCAACAAATTCGATTTCGTGTGCTGTTACGAGTATTAGGGCGGTTGTCACTTCTCGGTTGCCGACACTGTGAAAGGATACTTCTTGAGAAACCTGAAAACGAAACCGCACTAGCGTTGGTCTGATCGACCTGGGAGCGTGACTGCAGAGCCCAGCGGACACCTGCTTCAGGCCGGTCTTTTTATGAAAGGTTTTTAGAGTATTGGCTCCGCTCTTAAAAGCCCTTAGTTGGCAGCCCTTACCTCACGGAAATCAGTGAGGTAAGGTGGGGTGTGATATTTTTAGGGTCGGCTTTTTCTAACTCCCTCCTTCCTTATGAGAAGGCAGCATCGCTGCAGATACTGGTTGTGCGAGGGAAACACATTATTACTGCTGTCACACGATTCGCCCTCTGACCTTGAGTTACTGCTTTTAGTCTCATAGTTCTCCAAACAACCTACCTGGCATGGTAGTGTAGTGAAGGAGAACACAGGTGGGGCAACCGAATTGTATTTAACAAAAATTACAGAGTTACTCAGTAAAATCGGAAAACTATATCGTAAATCGTTAATCTGCAAAATATCAGTTCATCATATCGAACTGGACTGTTCCTGTTGCAAAACATCAATCCATTGTCACTATTCATGCGTTTCATACAAATTCCATTGTGTTCTAACTCTTCCTTTCTTGATCTTCCCCCATCTTCTGCTGCCAGACATTACGTTGACACTCACGTCATATACTACTTATAAGTAGCTCACACCACACTACAACCGATACAATCAACGTAACCAAGTTTAGATAAGCATCTACAACACTCCCTCCAGTCGTTCGTGTTTATTGTGGTATCAGGCTGCACATATGTAGAGTCAATCCGGTTTGGGCGACAATAGTAGAAAAAAAGCCAAATACACGTTAAGTTAAATGAATTTATTATTTCAAGCCACTGTTTACTCAAACAGATAGTGACTCAGTCATAAAGGAGATAGATATATCATAAGTAAATGTACTGACATGAGTATTAGGAATGAATGATCAAGGTTACACGTGAGTAATAATTGACAAGGTCAGATAACAGGGATGATAGGGTAGATGATATACAGAGTGAGAGAGATGAAATCAATATAACTAGCAACAAGTAGGCGTATGATGACAAAGCTTTACTGTATAACATTAATGAGGGTTGAAAATTAAACTACATATGTTATTATCATACCATAGCAAAAACAGTTGGTGGATAGAAATGAATTAAATAAATATTCAGTGAAAATTATACTCTAACATGCGAATGAAAAATAAATGACAGACTAAATGTATTTGACCATTCTACAAAAAAATGGAACGTTAACTACACTACTCACTTTAAGAAGGAATGAATTGATGGTGTGTGTGCGTGTGTGTGGTAGTGAAAGTAACATTTGATTGGTCAATGAAATGTGAACAAACAGGCACTTCGCGTAGTGACGATTAGGCGTTCGCCTACAATACCGAAGGTCCTGGGTTCGAATCCTGCGGGGTGTAGGAGTCGTGGATGCGCACTGCTGAGGAGTCCCATACCAGGACGAAACGGCCGTCCAGTGTTTCCAGGTTTCTGATGGTGGTCTAACATTGATCGATTCATGGTTTTAAAAATGTGTAACTTAACAGTCTTCACAACCCCGTAATACGATTAAATATGTTGATTTATTTTCCTGTCGACTGACAATTCATTTCAGAGATTGGTAATTGCTCGCTACATCACACAAATCAGTAGGTTGGAAGAAAGCTAGGGGCGTCCAGACCAAAACATGGCACAAATTCATGAAGTCAGTGACAACAATATTGAGTCCTGTTGGTAAGTGAAGACTACCACTTGGTTGGGTTCCGTGAGATGATAGTAACCGATGGCCAGAGACATTGAATGACATGGCTGAAAATCGTTTGCAATGGTGCATATACATCCATTCTTTGTGCTCTCTCAAATTCTAACCTAAATTCCTCATGACCTTCACCTTTCTCGTCTCAAATCTATTTCACTGTATCATACTGGATTATACATCTTCTATGTTCGTAGGTTGCTAGTTGAACTGACGTATGTACGTACGAAGTTCTACGTTGTAACTGACTGACTGTTTACTGACTTTTACTCCGGCATTACTGAGCATGACTACTTGTAATTGTGTTGTGGAATAAGATACAATCTATCGTTTACTATGGTTCTCGATTTCAATTGTGACTCGTGTCTCTGGTTTAACGTGTCATCTAACCACTGTGTACTGCTGCACCATTAGGGTATCTGATCCTGTGGTAGTGTAAACTCGATCACAAATTTAACATGTACCAGTAAAAAAGAAAGTATAACTCCAAAAGACGTGATCAATGGAGGTTCAGCCTTGTCGGGTGTAGGCAGTAACTACCGAAGACTAGGGAGTGAGGCTGAGTAGAAATCCTTAGATTGATCAGAGTAAGACATTAACACCATTAGATACCGGCTAACTGATCCAGAGGTTAAGGGTTCGCGAACAAGACCGAAGGTCCCGGGGTTCGAGTAGGGGATGCGCACTGGCACTGATGAGTCGTCCCACACCAGGACTAATCGTCTGTCTTTCAGTGCTTCTAGGTTTCTTCTAATGGTGGTCTAACAATGATTCAATCACGAGTTCATCAGGCGTCCTACAATAGTTGTGTTCCTGGACCTAAAAGCGGCATTTGACTCTGTGGATCGTGAGGTTCTGTGGCAGTGTCTGTCATTGAAAGGTGTACCAAAGAAGTACATTAACCTCATACAAGCACTCTACTCGAACACCACTGGTCGAGTGAGAGCTTATGGCGAACTGTCACGGGAATTCTTTACTTCAAGTGGTGTCCGTCAGGGATGTCCACTTTCTCCATTCTTGTTTAATTTTATCATAGACATGCTCCTAGAAATAACCTTATCCTCGTCTGAATTTTCTGGAGTAGACCTTCTACCAGGTGGCTCGCTTATTGACTTAGAATATGCCGATGACATTGTCCTACTTGGTGAAGACGCTGACAAAATGCAGAGTCTTCTAACCACCCTAAGCAACAATGCAAGCATGTTCGGGATGCGGTTTTCCCGCTCCAAATGCAAAATGTTGCTTCAAGACTGGGTCGCATCAGCACCTGAACTAATGATAGGGAGTGAAGTAGTCGAGCGTGTAGACCGCTTCACTTATCTTGGGAGTCTCATCAGTGCCGATGGTCTGGTGACTGAGGAAATCTCAGCTCGGATACAGAAGGCTCGATTGTCTTTTCCCAACCTGCGTAACTTATGGCGTAGGCGTGACATCCGTTTGCTGACTAAAGGACGAGTGTACTGTGCAATGGTTCACTTAATGGCTATGAAACATGGCCAGTGAGAGTAGAAGATATTCGTCTGTTACTGGTTTTCGATCATAGATGTCTTCGAAACACTGGGCTAATCAGCACTTCATCTATTGATCTGTTAGGTAAGAATGGCAGATCAATAGATGAAGTGCTGAAACTTCATCAGTTGAAGTGGTTGGAACATGTGTTGCGTATGCCCAACCACCGATTGCCTCAAAGAGCTTTGTTTTGTAGTGTAGGAATAGGTTGGAAGAAAGTTAGGGGCGGCCAAACCAAAACATGGCAGAAATCTATGAAGTCATTGACGAGTGGACTGAGCCATGTCGGTAATTGTCGACTATCTGGTTGGGGTCCGCGAGATGATAATAATCGATGGTTAGAGACCTTGAATGACATGGCTCAAAATCGTTCGCAATGGCGCCGATGCATTTATTGTTTGTGTTCTCTCAAATGCTAATCTTCTGGATTCTTCAACCCATCTAGTTTTGACTTTCTACACTTATCTCACTAAATCATACTTCCTGAATAATATCTTCTAATCCTAACCTCTCCGATTACTTCTAATACCTTTACTACCTCTACTACTACTATTGGATTTGAATTGACAATTATATCTCTGTGCTGATGTGGTATGGCGACATGAACTGACGTACTTACGTACGAAGTTCTACGTTGCATCTAACTAACTAACATGAGTTCAAGATAGAAAAAACAAAACGCTACCATTCTCCATAATACTCTAATGCAAAAAAAAACATTAGAGAAATATATTTTATAAATTTACATCCGAAAAGAAAAAAAAACAAACTTACCAATATTGAGAATGTGGAATTTGTGATTGAATATTCATGATTATAGAAGGATTGTTATATTGAAATGTTTCGTGCGTCGTAGTAGTAGTAGAAGTAATCGTAGTAGCATTATTATTGATTACAGATTGCATTGGGCTATTTTTCGTTTGATGTACAATATACTATGTATGAAAGAATTAAGAAAGAAACACAAATGAATGGTAATTATGTAGACAAGTTTTGATGAATCGATTATATGAACCTAGGATCGACAAACACACACACACATAGGGGATAAATGAAAATTATGCAAATTAATTTTTTTGATGAACTGATGAGTGATAATGATAATTTTGAATGAAATCAATACTCGAGTTGATAAATGAAATGGATTAAAGTCAGTCAGTCAATTAGAACGTAGAACTTTGTACGTGAGTACAGGTTGCCATACCCCAATCAGCATAGAGACGCAATTGTCAATTCAACTCCCATAGTGGTAGAGATAGTAGAGATATTACTGGTAATGGAGAAGATTAGGATTTGAAGATATTATTCAAGAAGCACATAGTTCAGTGAGATAGGTTTAGAAAGACAAAAGTAGAGGTGTAGACGAATCCAGAAGATTGGGATTTGAGAGAACACAAAGAGTAAATGCACATACGCGATTGCAAACGATTTTGAGCCATGTCATTTAAGGCCTCTAACCATCGGTTACTATCATCGAGCGGACCCCAACCAGGTAGTCTACCCTTACCAACATGACTCAGTCCAGCTGTTGGTGACTTTATGGATTTGTGTCATGTTTTGGTTTGGCCACCTCTAGTATTCTTCCACTCTACTCCTACACCACAAGAGATAGCTCGTCGAGACAGTCGATGGCTGAGCATACGTAACACATCTCTCAACCACTGCTTCATCAATTGATATCTGCCATCCTTAACTAGTACTCGTTTCCTAACTATAGGATTGCTTACTCGGCTGTCAAAGTGGGAATAAATTATATAATTTATTTCTGAGAATTTATGCATCATACATGAAATGTAGCAGTTCTAGTAGAGTATGAAAATAATCGTCACTTGAATGCATTCACACACACACACACATACAAACATTCACAAGGCCAACAAATCGCAGACACCTGGGACTAAACACAAGATAGAATAAACTAAGCAAATAATACATTTTTTTAATGAATTTTAGTTTTCTTCAAAGTGTGTTACTTAATGTATTGTGTACACTGTGTACTCTGCCAACTTCTAGGCTCCGATTATCAGTTTGTCTTGAATGCATACCGACTTTATTTCTGGTTGTTGTCAAGTGATTTCTCTGCTGAATGTAAGTGCATCAGTCTATGAGCTCACATATTTCTCGTGTCCTTGCTTTTTTTCAGATAATCATCTCACATACCCCCAGCATACAAGGCAAACTAACTAGAGGCTGAAATTACAGTACTGTTATATTATGTCAAGCGTATACAGTTTGTGCTAGCTTTTTGACAAACAGGTTAATCTGGCTTTCTCGAGTCATGATTTACTACTTGTGTGGTGCTGTGGTGCGAACTACTTATAAGTAGTATATAGCGTGAGTGTCAACGTAAAGTCTGGTAGCATAATATGGGGGGAAGATCAAGAAAGGAAGAGTCAGAAAACAATGGAATTTGTATGAAACGCATGAAGAGTGACAATGGATTGATGTTTGGCAACAGGAACAGTCCAGTTCCATAGGATGAACTGATCTTTTGTAAATGAACGATTTACGATATGGTTTTCCGATTTTACTGAGTAACTCTGTAATTTTTGTTAAATACAATTCGGTTGCCTCCACCTGTGTTCTCATTCACTACATTTGGTGTCGCTGCCTGCTCGAAGGAAAGGGCTCCCGTGGCCGAAGGAGTTGCAGGACGGAAATTGGCGGAGCTTCCTGGAGGAGTTTGGGGCCACGGTGGAGCTGGTGGGGGCCTGGGGCGGAGTTGACGGTGCTGGGGACGCTGCGGGGAGGTGAGGCGAAGGCGGTACACGACAGCCTGGACGGCGCCACCGAGGAGACGGCGTGGGAGACGGTCACCGGGCGGCTGATAATGGAGTTCGACAGCCCAGCGGTCAGGGAGGAGGCGCCGCAGAGGTTCCGGTTGGCGCGGCTGTCGGCCGATGGTGACCTGTTGGTGCTTGCTGTGGAGCTCACCGGATTGCGCCGTGAGGAGTGGGCGGGGCACAGTCTTTGGCGTCGCAGTTTGTCGAGTGTGTGCCTGCCGCCGTGTTCCAGCATCGGGAACTTGTAGACGCTACACGTTGGATAGATGCCGTATCCATTCCAGACCAGTGATCAAGAACGATGACCGGCATATTGTAGCGTGTCACGGAATACGGAAGGTGATATTAACTTACCAGGGGCTCTGTTTTGAAGGACTACGACGAGAGCTTATTAAAAGGGGGGACGAGTGTGGTGCTGTGGTGCGAACTACTTATAAGTAGTATATAGCGTGAGTGTCAACGTAAAGTCTGGTAGCATAATATGGGGGGAAGATCAAGAAAGGAAGAGTCAGAAAACAATGGAATTTGTATGAAACGCATGAAGAGTGACAATGGATTGATGTTTGGCAACAGGAACAGTCCAGTTCCATAGGATGAACTGATCTTTTGCAAATGAACGATTTACGATATGGTTTTCCGATTTTACTGAGTAACTCTGTAATTTTTGTTAAATACAATTCGGTTGCCTCCACCTGTGTTCTCATTCACTACACTTGCATTTGAGCCGATTTTTTAATTATTCACTCATAAGCTTGATTGTGTTTTATTTCAGTGTATATGTGAGTATCACTTACTCTATTCGTCATATATCATTGGCTTATTTTTGTCTGACTAAAGAGTTGTGGAGTTTGTTAAGTTTCATAGAAATAATGAACAAATCAATGTTAAACCACCATTAGAAACCTAGAAGCACTAGACAGCTGTTCAAGTGAGATACCGCCAAAGACAGAAATCCGTGGAGTACGATGAGGTGTGACATCTTTAAAGTCGAACTTCTCTAACCCTTTCCTTCCTTCTGAGAAGAAAGCAGCATCACCGAAGTATGACTTCGTTTTTAAACCTTAAGTTACTGGTTTTGATTTGATCGTTCTTTAATCTACCTCTGCCTGGCATTGTAAGACCTAAAGTAACACAGGTTCCAGCCAATTTAACTCGGGTTGGGTTATCACGATAAGCAAACTCGACCACCAACCATGGAGTAAGATGCCGGGCTTATGTTTTAAAAAAAAACATACTATAAGAGATAAAGGAACCAACAGAGTAGAAATAAAAATTACTTACTGCAAACAAGATGAGATTTAGTTATGACCAAGACATAATCAGAGGAGGGATACATTGATTTATTTAGAATAAAATAGGATAAATGCCAAAAACTTGTTCTAACTGATTGATTAGTCACAAAATAGGAGACAAAGACACGAAATAACTGCACTACATATGCATATATACATACCCATTCATTCCCTTTCCACTTCCCCACCACTCACAACAGTGAAAGGATTATTCTCTCTATAAGAGAGATAAATAATCACACACGAACAGAAGAATCAAACATGCCAACATGGTAGGCGCATTACTAACTGGGATTACAGACATTGATTATTTGTCATTCTCGAATGCATTTTACGTTGTTATTGTTGTCGTTGTGGTGGTTGGTGGTGGTGGAGGTTGGTGGTTGCAACCTCACTCTCTCCCCTCCTTCCTTTCAATGGATTGAAATACTAATAAGTCTAGGGACATGGCAGTAAACGACAGACAACAAAGATAATTCCCAGTTTTGTTATAAAAACTCGAATTGAAATTTAGACAGATATGTATGTATGTTTATGTTCACTGGAAGTAATAGGGTTAGTGGGTTATGAGAAGAAAAAAAATCTATAGAATGAGAAATTAAGGCGATTTATTTAAATTATGTGATAAACTAATTGTGTTCGATCAGACAGACAGTCAGTCAGAGAATCCCTGGGGAGTTAATTGGGTAGTTTTTTTATTTCGGTTTATAATACTTGCAAACAGTTCATTACACATTTAAGAATTTATTTATCAGAAATATTGAAATTTAGAAGATTTATTCTTAGTGGAGAGATTGTTTACTTTTTATATGTGACATTTGGTATGGTATCCAACAATGGACAATTATTCTTTAACTCTAGTCAATTTGTACTATTGTGCTGTCGTCATCCATTGACATAGATGACAAGTATTTTACTTCTAACATAGATGATGTCCACCAATCAAGGTTGTTCTCTAGCCTTTAATCGCTACTGTCTAGCTTAAGTCAATGATAGAAAATACTTATTTTCAGAAAAATCACTCGATACAAAAATGAAATGTTATCTTCTAGAGTGAGAAAACTGAAAAAAAATACAAGGCGATAGTTTGTAATGGAGCAGGTGTATTCACTCTTTGTGTTCTCTCAAATTCTAATCTGAAATCCTCATGAACTCCATTTTTCTCTTTTTAAGGTTTATTTCACTGGATTGGATTACACTCCTTGAATAACATAATCAAACCTTAATCTTTTTCATTACCGCTAATACTCCCGCCATCTCTAATACTATGGGATTTGAATTAACAATTGCGTCTCTATGCTGCTGGATTCTTCAACACCTCTGGTTTTGACTTTCTAAACTTATCTCGCTGAATCATACTTCTTGAATAATATCTTCTAATCCTAACCTCTCGGATTACTTCTAATACTTTTACTACCTCTTCTACTATTGGATTTGAATTGACAATTACATCTCTATGCTGATGTGGTATGGCGACATGAACTGATGTACCTATGTACGAAGTTCTACGTTGCATCTGACTGACTGACTGATAGTAAGTTGAAGTGATGTACGTATGTACGATGTACTACGTTGTAGCTGACTGATTGACTGACTTACATTACATGTTTAGTATCAGTCAGTCAGTCAGTTGCAACGTAGAACTTCGTACGTATGTACATAAGTTCATGTTGCCATACCACATTATTAGCACAGAGACGCAAGTGTCAAATCAAATCCCATGGTGATAAAGATGGTAGAGGTATTAATGTTATAATAAAGAAGACTAGGGTTTAAGATATTATTAAAAAAATATAATTCAGTGAGATAAGGTTAGAAAGACAAAGGTAGAGGTGCTGGCTAATACAGAAGATTAGGATTTGAGAGAGCTCAAAGAGTGGATGCACCTGCGCCATTGCAAACGATTTTGAGCCATGTCGTTCAAGGTCTCTAACCATTGATGACTTTCGTCTCGCGGACCCCAACCAGGTAGTCTACATCTACCAACATGACTCAGTCCACTTGTCAATGACTTCATGGATTTGTGCCATGTTTTGGTCTGGCCGCCCCTAGCTTTCTTCCAACCTACTCCTACACCACAAAACATAGCTCGTCGAGGCAGTCGGTGGTTAGGCATACGTAACACATGTCCCAACCACCTCAACTGATGAAGTTTCACCACTTCATCGATTGATCTGCCATCCTTACCTAGTACTCGTTTCCTAACGGCAGCATTGCTTACTCGGCTGTCCCACGATATACGAGCAATGCTTCTTAAACATCTATGATCGAATACTAGTAACCTACGAACATCTTCTACTCTTAACGGCCATGTTTCACAGCCATATAAGAGAACGGAACGAACTGCTGCGCAGTACACCCGCCCTTTGGTTAGCGAACGGATATCACGCCTACGCCATAAGTGACGCAGGTTGGCAAAAGCCAATCGAGCTTTCTGTATCCGAGCTGAGATTTCGTCAGTCACCAGACCGTCAGCACTGATGAGACTCCCAAGATAAGTGAAGTGATCAACACGCCCGACTACTTCACTCCCTATCACTAGTTCAGGTGCCAATGCAACCCAGTCTTGAAGCAACATTTTGCATTTCGAGGGGGAAAACCGCATCCCGAACATGCTCGCATTGTTGCTTATGGTAGTCAGAAGACTCTGCATTTTGTCAGCGTCTTCACCGAATAGAACTATGTCATCGGCATATTCTAGATCAGTAAGCGACTTTCCTGGTAGAAGGTCAACCCCTGAAAAATCTGACGAGCTTAATGTTAACTCTAAGAGGATGTCTACGACAAAGTTGAACAAGAATGGAGAGAGTGGGCAGCCCTGACGGACACCACTTGATGTAGAGAATTCAGATGACAGTTCGCCATATGCTCTCACCCGACCAGTGGTGTTCGAGTAGAGTGCTTGTATAAGGTTAATGTACTTCTTTGGTACACCTTTCAATGACAGACACTGCCACAGAACCTCACGATCCACTGAGTCGAATGCCGCCTTAAGGTCCAGGAACACGACTATTGTCGGACGTCTAAATGTGTGTCTGTGTTCCAGGACCTGTCGTAGTGTGAAGATGTGGTCTATACAACCACGTCCAGGTCGAAAACCAGCCTGGTTTTCTCGAGTCTGCTCTTCGCGAGCTCTAGTTAGACGTCTAAGTATAATCGAGGCTAACAATTTAGAAACTATATTAGTTAAACTTATTCCCCTGTGATTGTCACAAGAGGACTTCTGTCCTTTCTTGTAGATTGGGACAATTAGCGACTGAGACCAGTCAGATGGGATTACGTCCATTTCCCAGATTCTACCTAGGATCTCAGTCAGTCTAACCGTTAAAACTGGACCACCATCCTTAAACATCTCAGGGGTAAGCCTGTCGGGACCTGCCGCTCTACCTCCCCTTAGATTTCCTATAGCTTTCTCAACTTCATGTAAACTGGGAGGACTTAAATCGATTTGCCATTCAGGATGACTGGAGATCGTGGGCAACCGAAGTGTGGCTGAAGGCCAGTTGAACTGATCCCTAAAGTGTTCTGCCCATCGGTCCAGCCTCCTAGATTGAAAATGGATAATAAGACCATCCTTTTCCGAGATAGTCTCACTTACATTCGGGTTCCTAATACCGGTTTCTTTGATAAGGCGGAAAAGTTGTCTAGTGTTGCCCATCGCCGCTGCCTTTTCCATCGCTTTTGCTTTCGCCACCCACCACTGTTCACGGTCGTTACGTAGGCTTTTTATAAGTCTGCGCCTAAGTTGAGTACGCTCTTCATCATGTTCAGAGTCAGGTGGGATGCGTTTTCGTGCATCCATCAGTTCGGTGGATGTGACTGAAATCCACGGCTTCATCCTAGCCTTATGGTTTACCTTGCTAGCAGATGTCACTGCTGTTTCCACAGCCTTCTTTATATCATTCCAACCTGACTCCGGATGGGAATCACTTGCATGATCGCCCAACTGTTTTTCTAGTTCCTCCTGAAATATTTTCTTAGCTTGATTATCATCAAGTAAAGCCCTAAGAGGCTTCCTTACGGTGTCTTTCCTACGCCCAGCAAGCCTCAAACAAATACGTGCTCGCACTAGGGCATGATCTGAATCTAAACATGTGCCCCAGAACGAGCGACAGTCCTCTATCGAACCCCTCCATCGGTGGCTGATGGCGATATGATCTAGTTGTGTCCAACGTTGAGACGACTTCGGGGGTCGCCAGGTCAAAAGGTGTTTTTCCTTATGCTTAAAATTAGTGTTTGCTAGAAATAGTTGGTTATCTGAGCACAGTTGCAACAGACGGTCGCCATTGTCTGTTCTTTGAGCCGCGAGACCGTAACATCCACCTAGGTGTCTTTCATTTTCACTTAGTCTACCTACTTGTGCATTGAAGTCACCAGCCATTATAACTATATCAGAGCGCTTAACTTTTTGGAGGAGGTCCGAAAGCTTTCTGTAAAACTCATCTTTCACATCATCTGGGCTGCAGTCAGTGGGGGCGTATGCTGATATGACGAAGAGGCAACGGCGAGTGTCCCTATCTTTCCGAGTCCTTACTGTCCCGTTCAGTCGGACGGCGCACAAGCGACTATCTACAGGGATCCAGTCAAGGAGAGATTGTTCTGCCCTACGACTCAATGCTATACCTACACCGGCGAGGCCCCTAGAAGCAGCATCAGGGCTACCGGATACACGAAGTGTAAATCGAGCTGCTTCTTTATCTTGACATGGTGAGGTCAAATGAGTGATGCTACTCGGATCCTGTATGCGCGTTTCCGAGACGCAGCACACATCGATGGAACGAGATTCTAAAGTCCTAGCTAATGATGCCTGTTGCCCTATTTGACACAATGTCCGTACATTGAATGCTCCAACATGTAGTTTGGAACGGGGTTTAAGGAGACCAGGAACGACGTTTCGCAAACTCGCATCGTTTGCATTAGCTGTGCACTGTAATAAATGAATGTGAGAAGAGTTAGTTGTGGAGATAAGAGAGGTATTAGGGAATGTAGGAAGGATTTGATTTTGAACAATTTTGTCTCGTGTGCCATTGCGGGTATGAGGGCGGTTATCACTTCCCGGCTGCCCACACCGTGGAAGGTTGTTTCTTGACGAACCTGAAAAGGAAGATGGATTAGTGTTGGTGCGTGACCGCAGAGTCCAAGGGACAACTGCTTCAGGCCGGTCACGCACGGCCTTTTTATGAGAGGTATTTAGAGGATTAGCTCCGTTCTTAAAGGCCCTTAGTGGGCACCCTTACCCAAGGAGACGGAAATCCGTGAGGTAGGGGAGGTGTGACATTTTTAGGGCCGACCTTTTCTAACCCTTCCTTCCTTGTGAGAAGGCAGCATCGCTGCAGATGCTGGTTGTCCGAGGGAAACACCTTACTGCTGTCACACCCCTCTGCAGTCAGCAGTACGACTTCGCCCTCAGACCTTGGGTAGCTGCTTTTAGTCTCATCGTTCTCCAATCGACCTGCCTGGCATGGTAGGACCTGCAGGAACATGTGTTCCAGCCAGTATAGCTCGGTTGGGTCATCACGATAGGCAAGCCCGACCACCACGTCAAGGTAGCAGCTTCGGTCGGGACATGTTTAGTATTAAAGGACTTAGAACGCTTTGAAGTGAATATGTAAGTTTAGAAACTTACACTTTGACTTCTGGTATGACTAGTTAAAGTAAATGTATTTCATCTTGTCTCGATTCATAGGATATTGATTACAGTATTTCAACAGAGATCGAAATCAAAGCAACAATAAATGAACATGAATTTATTTTGCTTTACTTTAAAAGTTCAACAAATTAAAACTGTAGTGAAGGAGAACACAGGTGAGGGCAACCGAATTGTATTTAACGAAAATTACATAGTTAATTGATAAAATAGGAAAACCATATCGTAAACGGTTAATTTGCAAACATCAATCCATCATCAATCCATTGTCTGACATTTCACTGTCCATGTGTTTCATACAAATTCCATTGTGTTCCCACTCTTCCTTTCTTGATCTTCCCCCATCTTCTACTGCCAGACATTACGTTTTCACACGCGTCATATACTACTTATAAGTAGCGCGCACCACATAACTACTATTTTTTTTACAGATTTATTCATCATTTACAAATGAAACGATAGGTGATTTGAAGTGTTTACAATGAGTGATTGGACATGGGATGCAATATGATTTGATGCCAGGGATTTTGAAGTAGTTAACAAGAAATCCTGAACGATTTTGAGCCAAGACATGGCTCAAAATCGTCTGCAATGGCGCAGGTGCATTCATTCTTTGTGTTCTCTCAAATCCCAAACTTTTTAATTCTTCATCACTTTATCTTTATCATTTTAAGTTTGTTTCACTAGATTCTACTTCTTGATTAATATCTTCTAATCCTAACCTCTCCGACTACTGCTAATACCTCTACTACCTCTAACACTATTGGATTTGAATTGACAATTATTATCTCTGTGCTGATGTGGTATGGCAACATGAACTGATGTACGCACGTACGAAGTTCTACGTTGTTATTGATTAATAGAACCTCAGAACTATAAATTTGTTTTCCATGTACTGTTTCAGAACTTTATTTTACGCCTGTTTGTCCATCGAATCTGTGATACTTTCATGCGGTTTGATTGATGCCGATGTTGCGCTAAGCACTAGAGCAGATGTATTACTGATAAGTCGGATACTCATTACACAGTAATTCATCTATTTTTAGATCAGAAAGTTCTATTAAAGGAAGAAGGACCTGAAGTGGGAAACGATGTCCTTTTGTAATTTCCATCTGTGAGCCCACAGATTGTAGTTTGGGTACAATCATGGATAAGTTTTACCAACAATTAAATGGTATTCTTAAGAATGAATGTAACAGATATTAAAGAGTTAGTCGGAGATTCGAATATCCAGAATGAGCGTTTAGGCGTAAAAAGATCGCTTAAGTGGTCACAGGAGACTCGTTGGTAGTAGGCCAGAGATTGATGACCATCTCCTGCAGTGCTATCCGCCAATTGGGCTTGACGCATATATGCATCGGTTTAAGTAGCCATAACACACTAGCACAACGGGATGAAATCGTCATTATAGGCATTACTAATCCAATTTCTTTTTCAGGAATCTTAAAGGAAAATTTTCTTTAATGGTGTAGAGAGAAGGGAAATGAAAACTTTTTTTGTGTCTCTTAAAGCATTTTAAACCAGGATCAAAAGCACCCAATGTACTGTTTTTCAGAGATGTTTTAGTTGGTAGTAAGTAGTTAGTTGTTAAAACAATTCTGATGTTGCAACTCATTTGTATACCTCCGTAAGCCGGGTAGGAAAAGTAACTCAGTGCATAGAATTGCGCAAACATAGTTAATACATTGAATCAAAGTTACTAAATTCTAAAAGAAAATACAGTTCTTTACATATACAAGTCATAATTTAGGCAAGAAGTTAAATAATACACAACTTACATTCTTTGTAGAGTTGAATGCATGTGGATGGCCCACAATAGACAAACCACTATTAACATTCGATTGAGAATGTATAGAATTATTCTGATAATAGTTATAAGATGGATATGAAATGGTTGTTGAGATATGAGGTTGCGAATAATGAGCAAACTGATGATGATTTGATGAATTGGGAATATGTTGCATGGATGGGCTAGGAACCACAACATTTTGATAAAGATGATGTCGACTATCGGTTAAGTTATACTGTTCATTTAAATTTGTCTTGGGCATATGATTTCTAGAGGACTGATAGTATACCGGTTGAGATGATGCACTTAATGACTGTGACGATTGAAAAGTAGTAGTGACAGGTGAAGACAAGACAGACGAAGAAGTATAACATGGATGCATTTTTTGTGGATTGATCAGTATCGTTCAACGACGCTAACTTCGTTTTCTTTGCATTGAACACTAAATAATACAAGGGAAAAGTGATAAGTTTTACATAATAGTAAAGTATTTAGTTAAAACTGTGGTAATCAGTACAGTACAAAATAACTGTCTCAATTTCATAAATAAATGTTACAAAACAGCTCCTAATTTTGAAATTGAATGTAAAAGCAACCGAAAACGACTGAGTTAGAAATACCGAGGCTGGATCCAAAATACTATATAAGGGTGTCAGATTGGTCAATGTAGTTGTGAATCTTTATTGCTTAAGAAACTTTTATTGTTCTTCTGGACATCATCAGCGCAAACTTCAGATAGAAGTGATATATTCGGGTTTCGCTGTGTTTGAATAACAACTCTTGTCGATACTTATTTTAGTTGGTTATTGTTAGTCTTTATTGTACCGCGAGACGAAAGTCACCAGCGGTTAGAAACCTTGAACGACATGGCTCAAAATCGTTTGCAATGGCGCAAGTGCATCCATTCGTTGAGCTCTCTCAAATCCTAATCTTCTGGATTCGTCAGCACCTCTACCTTTGTCTTTCTAACCTTATCTCACTGAATTATATTTCTTGAATAATATCTTCGAACCCTAGTCTTCTTCATTACCATTAATACCCCTACTATCTTTATCACTATGGGATTTGATTTGACATTTGCGTCTCTGTGCTCATGTGGTATGGCAACATGAACTTATGTACATACGTACGAAGTTCTTACGTTGCAACTGACTGGCTGACCGATGCCTACATATTTATTTTCATTGTTGCTCTCTTTGATCTGATTCCTGATCCCATATTTATTTAGGTATTTAATTGGTTGGGAAATTGGATCGATTTGGGCACGCTTATCAACTGCTCATTGATCTGAGTGACAAACTTACAAAAACTACCTGAGGATTATTTGTATTCCGTTTATCCAAAATTTTTACATTTTTCCTGTTGTGTCAACAACCATCTACGTACGTTGATGCATACATCACAGAGGAGGAAGCCTAAATAGTCCAATGTAGCGTTCTTAGTAGTTTACTTTTTTATTTATACGCAAATGTAGTATAAACAGGTATTAAAATATGTATCCATAGCACAATTTGTGTGTGGGTTGGAACACTACCTTGATGCCCAAAGCAAAGTTGTTATTTTTAGAGGGTCATTTCCCAAGCTCGTGACCTACAGATTAAACCACAAGCTAGTAGCGTAATGTTGGTATATTCAGTGCAATGGTAGACGGTGACCAGTAGTAGGTTTATACATAATTTATATTCCCTACATCTTGGAACCTACGGACACCATTGATTTGGCAAATCCTGTTGGTGGATCTTACGTACCCATCAACCCGGTCCAAGCCCTGGTCAAACATTATCTTTTCGTCATCTCGGTTTTTCAAGCAACACCTGTATGGTGATAATATAACAGGTAGGACTTTCTTGTCAGTGGCTATATACGTGTAACCGTATGAGAGCATTTGGTGAGGGAGAACGGACTCTCTACTCTCGGCTGTACCCACGTATTCGGAGGCTTTCTCGCAGTTGGATGTTAATTATGCAGATGATGTTTAACCTCATTATTTCGTCGTCTCATGTTTTGGCTTACCTGACGACCAATATACAATATATATTTTTGCATTACAAGTCTCATAGAAATAATCTTAACGTAGAAGTATGATAGTCCTATTATAGAGGTTGTTCTATAGAAGTTTGACGTTATCAAGGAGCTACTATTTTAAATACATTTTTCATGGTCTTTTTGCGACTACACTGATCTTTATTGAGAAAAACACAATCACGTTTCGATACCATGCAATGTATACAACAATTAATTCATGTAAGCAGTTTGATTCCAGAGCAGCTTTGCTTGCTGCTATCTTTTACTAGAACTGAAGTTTACTCTTGACACCGTTCAATAATCATATGAATTGATTGAGTTGTGTACTTAGGTTTAACAAGAACTGAAAAACCATTCAACGGAATAAGGGGTCCAAAAGAAACGAATGTGAACCTTTATGTCAGATCCAAGACTTAATCTCATTTAATTCTACATCTTTGTCAGCATAAACTCATTAGCAAATACAAATACTCAACGTGTGTTATATTCTAATACCAAATAATAGTAAATTTTACAAGAACACATTTTTCTTTCTATATCCTAAGAGTACAATGATACAGAAAACATACCCTTACCATGTTATCGGGAAACCAGCAAGGTTTACCGAAATGCAACCCAACTGTTGTTACACCCGCCCTGACCTTCACTCTGAGTTTTAGTGTTAAGGTCGGTGGACCTGTGTAAATCCTAGCAGATTGTTTGCTATTGAAGTTAGAGCTTGTCTTTGGAAGTCTTCACTGAGGGACTTGATACCACTTATTCAGGTAAGGCCAGTCGTTGACCACTGAGTGTTGAAAATTGAATCCCAGTCTGAACTAAACCGATCGTGATTTTTGAACCTTCCTGAAGTGTCCTCGGAGATGCTTAGTTACAGAGGTAGTAAAATGGTGTTAGATGTTATTCAAGATGATGAATGTACCAATAAGATCACGGTAAAATTAGGGGAAATGGTTGAGCATTCTAAGAGCCCCTAACTTCGTTCCCACGAGCTGCACACGCTCAAGTCGGTAGAATCGTTGGTCAGGCATGGTCAAGCTGTCTGGTCGCAACACTTAAGTTATGCATAAGTGCATATTCTGGAGCTTGTGTTGTTCAGGAGTTAACAGATTGTGTAGTTCTACCTGACCTTGTTACTTAGCCCGGATTATTTTTTCAAGCAACTTAACTATTATGCTGGTTCATTTTGACGGGGCGGTAGTTAGATGTGTTGTATCTATTGCCATTACATCACCATATTTTGTTCTGTGTTTAGTGTTCGAATACAACTGTTTCGGGCAAGTACGGCTATCGCATGCCGACTGTCTATTGCAAGTGGTGAGGTTTTATGCTAAGGTCTGTTTACATACATGTAGAATCCTTTTAGAATGTTTTGTTTTTTGGAAAATCCCTCCATGTTTACATATTTTTGTTATGACATGACGGAATTTTTCTGTTGACATTTTTGGTATTTTATTTGATTCCAATTTGAGAATTTATCATTGTATATTGTTATTATTTCTATATTTTGTACTTATATTGAAGTTTTTGTGTTTGCTTCTGATCTGTATATATGTTGTTTAAATTTGATCTTTAATATGGCTACGGCCATATTTGGGTTGATACGGTAGCTGTTGGACTTAACGTCACTTATTCATTTTTGTTTTGGATACTCTTCGGAGTAATTGTAACCTGGAAGGTGCATCAATTCCAGGTATTGCTTTGTATTTCCATCCTTTACTATAATACAGACCGTTTTCTCCTAGAATTGTCGTGTTTTCTGGACTTTGAATTGGGAGATACGCGTTCGGATTGTACTTATTGTAAATCATTTGAACTGCTACGGTAGAAATCCATTTACAGTCTGGAATTGTGGCTCAACTTTTGATTAGAAGACCAATTACAGTCGGATTATTAAGAAGAATAAAGAAACATTTGGAAATTTAATCGTTTATAACACTAACTTTCTTGAAAGAAGAATCTTGGATTACTTATCGTATTTTTGTATTCGAACTGTATTTTGGAAGACGATTATTCTGAATTTGGATAATTATTACCTGTGGAATTCCTATATTTTGTATTTGTTATTTATCTTCCGTTGAACTTCACTTAAAATCATCCACCACAAGAAAACAAACACGAGAAGGGTGAAAGAGCTTGAGGGACCCCGAAACGCTAGGCAAGTCGTTAATGATGTTCGTTTAATGGGTTCCTACTTTGTTAATAACGATGTTATGTCTGATACTTATTATTGTAAGTCACCTTTGGCAGGCATTAAGGAACCAGGATTAAGTGAGAGTTCTAAGGTACCAGAGACGGATCAGATGCTTAGGACACCGATAGTAGGCTTAGAACTACCTAAGGTTGAACTTTCATTTTTTGATGGAAAGTCTCGCGACTATTTTAGATTCATGCGTCAAATAGAAACGTTTATAGAATCAAGAGTAAAAGATGACCAAGTGCGTTTATTGTATTTAATTCACTATTGTAAAGGAAGGGCAAAAAATGCGATTGAAGGTTGTATTATAATGGATCCACAAGCGGGATATAAGAGAGCTAAGGCCATTTTAAAACAGCTCTTTGGACAGTCGCATGTAATAGCCCGGGAAACCTTAGAGGACTTATTTAGAACCGGGAATGCAGATTTTAATGATCCTGAAGAGTTGACGAATTCGGCTATTAAAATGCAGAATGCTGCTTTAACCTTAGAACAGCTAAATTGTACAACGGAACTTCATTCCCTGGTTACTTTAGAACGAATAGTCAGGCTCTTACCTCGTCGAATGCAAGCCCAGTGGGCAGAGCTGGGAATCAAGTGGGAAGAAGAGGAGAGAGAGCCTAATTTCAATGATTTGACGGAATTTATTATGTCTCGTGCTAAGATAGCTAGTAGTAGGTTCGGAAGATTAGCTTATCGGGCTAAAACAGGACATAATACGGAAGCTACTAGTGGTCTGCGTGCGAGACATGAGGATTTTTCGTTTCTACCTAACGCACGCCCGGAAGATAAGAGAGTTGTCAATTATATCGGGTTGAAAGCTGTTGAAGGCCGAGTATGTGACCGTGACGATGTAAAACCTCCTGATGCGTATCCCAGTAAGAAGCCGGTTGGTGTAACAGATAAGATGGCTTTTCTAAGTATGGAGAAGAAAGAAAAAGGTGAAAAGTGTAGGCATCAAGATGGATCCGAAGTGTGTGATGACAAAAGCCTTTTAGCTGCTCGAAAAGCCTGGAACGGTTATTTGGATTCGAGTAAACATAGGTTAGTGAGTTCAGTAAATATGACTAAATATGGCTACAGCCATATTTGGGTTGATACGGTAGCTGTTGGACTTAACGTCACTTATTCATTTTTGTTTTGGATACTCTTCGGAGTAATTGTAACCTGGAAGGTGCATCAATTCCAGGTATTGCTTTGTATTTCCATCCTTTAATATAATACAGACCGTTTTCTCCTAGAATTGTCGTGTTTTCTGGACTTTGAATTGGGAGATACGCGTTCGGATTGTACTTATTGTAAATCATTTGAACTGCTACGGTTGAAATCTATTTACAATACATTCTGGATTTTCAGGAACTCTCACCCAAAAGATTCGTGATCTGTTGACAAGAACAAGTTTTAGAAATGCATCCTACGCCCCAGCAGTCTTCAGGTTTACCTATCGATCTATAGGAGATGAACAGGGATATTACGGAATATAATGTGGTTTTAAACTTATTCCATTTATCTTCGACCAACACATCAACACTAACTGTTGAAATAGCACAATCTCTGACTATTGGAATGTTAACAAGACGAACATTAGCGCAGGGTGGGGCAGATTAATTATGTACATTATATACCTAGTGCTTGAAGTACATCATTAAGTGGTAACTGTTTTCTGTTGGGGATTTGTAGTGTGTTCCTCTGATGTCATCTCCATGGTGTGTAAAAACAAGATCCATTAGGGATAGTTCAGTATCCCAGTCAATAGGTGTCGGTTATGCGGTACATTGTAAAAGTGCACACTGAACAATAGTTGACGGCAATCTGACATCAAAACATTTACCGTAAGTTATAAGCCCCATCCACTTAATGTATTCAAATCTCCAACGATGAGAGAACTGTCAGCCCTACTCCAAGTGCAGATATGACACTGGATGAAGTCATCAACAAAACAACATGGCCAACGATATATCACTCTCATGGGGACTTAATCATGTCTATGACAAACAACCTCATCTGTACCACCAAAATGCGCCTCTGATGTACTCAGTCGTACGCTAAAGTTGTCTCTAACATAAAAATTACCTCTCCCCCTTTTGGTTCCCAACCCTGTCCTGCAATGATTCGGGAATAGTCTATACCTACAACTAGCCATGTAGCTGTGACAACAACTATATCGAGACTTAATTTATCTGTCATTAAACTTAGGTCAGAAGTTTTGTTTCTGAGACTACGAACGTTTGTATAACATAACCTTCACATGACTTCCTGAAGACCTTGGATCTTAAGGCTTGTTCCCCGAGCCTCTTAACTCCCTCAGAGGATTCTTCAGTCCACTTCGATCTTCAACCTTTCGGTGAGACTAAAGGTTATCGGCGATCTGCGAGAAACCAAAGTTTCCTTGAGAATATTCATCTACTTACCCGGCTGAAAAGAGGATTTTAAAATGGTGAGGGCAGTTAAGAATTAGATTTAGAGCTGAATATGAGCGTTGAGTGAGGGCTTCGGGGTTCATCAAAAACTGACATTTCACTGTAATGTTTAAGTGTTATTTAACCATATGGGTAGATAAAATTGGTTTCTCAAGCTCTTGATCAACGGTGAGAGCTGAGCTAACATCACTGGTAAAATGCGCCGAAAGATTAGGTAACCAGAATTGTTGGAGAGATTATGGGAGAATGATATATCTAAACTGTGATAATCGGGAGTATTTGTAGTGCTTATATAGACCAGAAACATGCAGAAATTTCCAACCCGTACTCTGGTAGTCACTTATGAACCAATACTGAAATGAGAAAGAACTGCGTGAGAACAAACAGATGTATTGTATTTTGAATCCAAATTAAGTGTGGAATAACATATAATGAATCACTGTTTTATACAATTATTACATTCGCCACATTCCAAACGAATATTGGGTCTTTTTTGGTTTCGCATATGCCTTTTAAAAGGCTTTATTCATTGTATTTGGGATACTCCCTAGAATTTAAAAGGCTCATTTTTATCAGAATTAGTGAGAGAAATCGGAAAAAATTCATTTTTTATAACGTATTCGGCCATTTTGACTGGTATGTATTGAAACTCTTATGAATTGTCGAAGATCAGCTCTTCGAAATCACTTAACATTAGCTGACTGCCACTGCAGCTTCGGAATACGGTTTGAGATTTCGGTGTTGGTATCCATAATTTATTTTCTTCCGTAGGTCTTTGAGTTTTAAAGTGGTAATAGAATTGTTTATTTCCTTCCAGATGCCAAGTTTTCCTATCAGTGAGTCTTAATGGCAAAGACTCAGAGTTCGGTGCAATTCTTCGCATTTTGACTCCGTGGTCGGTGAGTTATCAAGCATTTCTCAAAAACTGACATCACTGGATAGTAGGGAAGTTCGTCCTCGAAACATCCTTAAATTCTCTAGCCCTGGTACAGATGTTCCAAAATCACTGATGAGGATTTATTACTTTTAATCTGTGAATGACAATATCCAAGAATGAGAAGTTTATGGCCAATAATATTCTAAGTTGACGTTTTAGTAGTTTTAATTTTAGCACTGGGATTTACAGCTTTCAGCATTTTGATACAATATCAAATATTCGGTCGGAAAATAGGCCGGTTTGAATCGAACAAAATGTCTATAACCGTACCGAAAGAATGAACATCGAGCGCGAATATATCAACTGGTTTATATTAGATCGTGAAAAAGATACTCGATATTGGATATATTGGAGATGGGGTCCCCAACCTCGCTGTTTTATCCGAACGTCTCGTCAGTGGTAAGCCTAGGGGGTCTCCAGGCTAATAAGGGTAGTATGTGATTATTGAAACAAATGAACTAAGGTCCTCTTGGAGGAATTTATCATCATTAGTGGCGACGCCTGATAGTAGATCTACATATAGACTGGATGGGCTCTAATTTGCCACACTTTCTTATGTCTCCTTGAGATATTGCAGGATGTAATTATTCAATGATATTGATGTTGCTTCTACATGTCGACTGCGTCTGTGACTCATGCTTGTAGCCTTGAACTGGTGTCGCTTCCTACCAAGAAATCCTGTTTCATACTCATCCGAGCAGATATGCTGAAAAAGAGCTCACTTGTGACTTGTTGAGCAAAGAGGTTAAAAAATAAAAAAAACTAAAATTATATATTAAGAATGCACCAATTCACCGTAACTTTACGACTCTGTAGAACAACATAATTCCTAATAAATTCGTTCTTTTGAATAACCTCTATTCATAAGGGCATCTGCCCATTTGTCATCCTACTGGTTACCAGTCTTCATCAACCTACATAAGCGCAGGTCTATAGTTAGTGTTCTAATACAGAAAGAGTCTGAGAAATCATATCTATGTTTTATCCAAAAGATTATCTGTTGTGTCATGACTCAGCTTTAGACAAGAATATATTTTGTTCTGTTCTTTGCTCCTTTATCTTTCTCTCTCTTTATCTGCACCTCATCGAATGCCCTAAATATTCGCCTTGATATTACCAGAGACTGAGATGCTTTGCCCACGAGTCTGTCAAATTGTAATCTAGCGAATCCCAAGAAGTAGAATAATACACATCTACCCCATAGATTCTTTTTATATGCAGACCTGAATTCAACTTGCATTGATTCTTAACCAGCAGTGGTTAGTGGAATGTTGTCACAGGAAAATGAAATAGATATGTCTGGAAGGGACAAACGTTTTGGTAAACTATAATCCCTTCTGATGATTATAAGTTTTTGAGGTGCCGTTTCTTCATGTTTAATATCAAGCTTCTCCATGTAGTCTTCATTGACATTAACGCCTGAATTATTATCCAACCTTCCAAGGTCTGGATTCATTAGGAAGCCCATAAAATATTTAGGAGTACTTGTATCCTGTATATGAAAGAGTAATATCCAGAAATGTCCAATTCATACTGTAGTAGTCTTGTAAGAACTAGTACTGAAATGAGGAAGAACTACGAGAGCGCTAGCGGAAATATGGCATTTTGAATTCATATCAGGTGTGGGATAATGTACACATAATCAACGTTTTATATAAGGATCTGACAGATGCATAGATTACACACCGAAAAAAGATTTCTGCCCGTAAAAGCTCATGTGAAAGGCCTATAGTGAGATTGGAACTATTATTTGCGAGATTATCAAGTTAAATCCCGATAGATCCAGAAATTAGAAAGAAGACAATAAATGAATGAAGAGGTGTATCAGTTCGTGGTCTCCTGATATCGAAATAATATCAAGACCGGAATAAAGAAGCAGCTAACAACCACCGAGAAGAAACGCGAAGTGGGAACTACACGCTTGGCACGCGAGTTTAGTACAGTTAAACAAAAGGAGTAAAATAAAACAATTACTGTAAAAATTAAGTACAATAATAAATGTTTTCATCTCAGCACTTGTATTCTCTTCGTAAAAGTATACCACTACAGGCCTGCTGTAATAATGCTTTACAGAACCAAATATCAGTTTTAAATATAACTACAGGTTTGTTTACACAAGCAACAATGCGAACATTGTTTTTGGTGAGGCTTAGCGGTCTATAGTTAGATAAATACCGTCTTGACCCTGTATTAATAATTGGAATAATCATAGCGTTCCTCCAGCCTGTAGGTAACTCACCCTGATCAAGTAACGTGGAACGTCATGGTCAACAGGAGAATAAATCAGCAATATGTTATGTAACTTATTTCAAAATTTTTGAGTTGAGTTAATTCGGTCAAGAGCTAGGATCCAGCTGGACTATTTGAACTCTGCAGATAATCTAGCTCCCCTATTCCATACTCAGAAGCAAATGCATGTGAATATGGTCAGTGTAGCAAAAGCCTTTGCAAAAGTAGGTCTCAAGATATACAGGGATAAAGTAAAATTATTCGATAAAACATAGTGAACACCGACCAAATCACATTTGACGGCGAAGCATTGGGAGATGTAGGAACGTTTGTGCACCTGGTCACTTTCAATGATAAACAAGGTGGATCTGATGCCGATGTAAAGGTAAAGATTAGTAAAATAAAGGTGGTATTTTTACAGTTGAATAACGTTAAGATTTCCAAGTGGATAATGATTTTGGGAAACGTGACCAAAATGTAATCTATTTGACTTATCATAAAAATTTATCTTACCGCAATTAAAATCCTTACAAAAGAATTACAGAGTTAGGATATTCATCCAAAATCCTAAGATAACTGTTTGTAAGTTTAATTCTATTGGTCAATTCCTATTGGTCGTCCTAACTGTCAATGTCACAGACTTCAAATGTTGTTTCCTATTCGACCAAACTGTATAAATACGCATTATCTGTAACGTTTTATGACCCGGACCCGGACCCCTAGTTCGGGATCCTTAGCCTCTTCTGGACTCGGACCTCGTACTTTCTGTATGCTTTTAGAATACATTTTCTACTTCATATCAAGTCTTCTTCTTTTATTCAATGGGGATTCAGGACAATCGGATTAGAGTAGTCTGTCGTGTCGCCGTATCATCAATCCTCGCTCTCGTTTACTGACTAAGATAAACTCGTAATAGTTCAAGCATATCAAATGACATGTTTACATGCATGCATAATATACAGATAGATAGAAAATGGGAAATTTAAAATAGTGTTTCAGATAAGAACAGAAAACGAAGAGAGTAATTATATTAAGCTAGTCAATAAATATTTATCATAAGTTGTATTCTCTAAACATACACATTATCATACACCTGAATTCTTTTTTTCTTCACAAATTTCGGGATATGAACTTTCTTAATATTCTGAGTGATAATGATATTGAGATGGTGGAGAAAACTTGTAGCTCAGGTGGATGATTGTGGTGGTGTTTCGTTCTCTTAGCTGGTTGTTTCGGTTGTGGAGCTTTCATTGTTCTTCTGAACAACATCATCAGCACAAACTTCAGATAGAAGAAGTGAAGCATTCGAATTTCTCCACGTTTGACCTGTAGCTTGTTCTGCTAACCTCGATCTTGATTGGCTGCTGTTGTCTTTTGACCTGTCGTTGTTTGCAACTTTTTTTTGATTACACCCTCCTTTTGATCTGTTTCTTGATCCTGTTTCACCCAGATCGTGCTTTTTTGTACAACTTAGCACTAATCTAAAAAGAGTATTTACTATTTTGAAGGAATGAACATTTCAATGAAAATTAAACACTTTTCACAGAAAACCACTTTGATTAGGAATTTTCCAACTTGATTTCTTTCCTCTTTCTCTGTCTCTCTACATCTATATATGAGAGATAAGTGGTCAATATGCATTTCAACAACAAAATCCTTTAAAAAGCAACCTTCACTATTGAAAATCAAAAATGCGGTAAATCGAAAGAATCGCGCTTTTTTTTTTCTAGAATACACAAAAATATATGAAAGATGAAACTAGTCCCATTTTTAGTTTCTTTTTGTTCTTAATTACCGTATTGATAACTCATCATTTATATGTATATAAGTAGTATATAGTTAAATGTTTTTTGCAAGAATACTGTACTGCACTGTACTTAACACCATACATACCGATCTATTAGAAAAAAATAAAATGAATCATTACTGCTGTCATATGTGTAAAGGGGTTTGTTTTTTCTCAATGTTTCTAGACATAAGTGTTTAATTCCATCAAGGTCGGGTTGGTCAGTTGGTTGGTTGGAACCATTTACTGATCAGCCTAATTTTTGACCGATTGTCAATTAGTGTTCGTTAGTTAGTTTATAATGATAATCCTGAAATGTATTATTGTGTTTTACACAAACAACTGAACACAAAATGATTGTCTATATCTATCTGTGTTTAATATACATTCGATATGCGTACATAAGTGTAGTCTCTCTCTTTCTCTCTCACACACACACACACCGAGAGAATCATCATAGGCACCGTCAAAATAAAATAGATAAGGAATAAATTACTGATGTATCGTTATTTTTGTTTTGTTTCGGAAAATTGTGACATGATTTATGCATAATTGTGTAGTCATTTTAAACAAAGTTTAACAATACAAATAGGTAAGTAAGTGAATGAATGATTAAGTGAGTGAGTGGCTGGGAGAGAGAGACCGAATAGGGGAAAAAAATAAAGCAGTAAAAAAGGAAGGAAAAATGAATAAAAGAAATACAAACTGATGATAAATATTATCTTTTTTTTTTCATTTCCTTGTGTTTTAACTAAACTATTTATTCATAAGAAATATTTATTTATGATATACTTCTTCTTCTTCTGCTTTTCAACTTTCTTTCGACTTTTGCTTTGAAAATAAAAAATTACTAAAGGATTTTATTTTTTGGACAAAAAAACTTCCTTTTTTAAGTTTGAATCAAAGTAATGATTTTTTTAGGATGAAGTTGCAAGAAAATCGTTTTGATTGATCAGAGTTAAGGAGAAAATACTGACGTCATTGGATGTCGGCGCAGTGAATTGTAGAGAGGTTAGGCGTTTGCTTGCGAGACTGAATGTCGTTGATGTGCACTGTTGATGAGTGTCCTCCATATCAGTGTTTCTAGGTTTCTAATGGTGGTCTAACAATGATTGGTTTATGATTTCTAGGTATATAAGTTGCTGAGCAACACCAAGTTTACATGGACTGAGGCTGCCGAACAAACGTTCAACCGAATCAAAAACATGCTAGACGATCGTCAGATCACGCTGCTGCTTAAGAATCTAGATTATGTGGAGGTATATGGCGACGATGTAGTTGTATACAGCCTGACGGAAACAGATCACGTCAAGCATGTGGAAGCGGTCTTAAAGCGAATTGACGAATTTAGGCTTCGAATTAATAAGGAAAAGTCGCAGATAGCGAAAAACAGCGTCATATTGTTGGGACATTAAGTGGGAAATGGAGAAATAAAGCCATTACCGGAGAAAATTCTTACCATAAAAAATATTGCAATACCTAATTCGGTTGCCCCACCTGTGTTCTCCTTCACTACATTTGATATACTTCGTCTTCTGCTTTTCAGCTTTTCAACTTTTACTTTGAAAATAAAAAATTACTAAAGGATTTTATTTTTGGGACAAAAAAACTTGCTTTTTTTTAACTTTGAATAAAAGTAATGATTTTTTTGGATAAAGTTGCAAGAAAATCGTTTTGATTGATCAGAGTTAAGGAGGAAAAACTGAAGTCATTGGATGTCGGCTTAGTGAAATGTAGAGAGGTTAGGCGTTTGCTCGCAAGACCGAATGTCGTTGATGTGCACTGTTGATGAGTCTCCTCTATATCAGGAAGAAAGGGCCATTCAGTGCTTCTAGGTTTCTAATGGTGGTCTAATAATGATTGGTTTATGATTTCCACGAACGATAATTGTAAAATCGTACAATGTGCTCATTGGTGACTAGCTTCGGGAGAAAATTTACGGAGTTCTAGTGAGAAGACATGATCAATGGAGTTCAATCCTGTCTGTTTTAAGCATTAAGTACCGAAGAAAAATGGGTGAATTTGCGCAAAACAGCATTGAATACTGGCCCAGTGGTCCAGAGATTTGGAGTCCACGCGCAAGACCGAATTTTGCGGGTAGCAGGAGTAATGGATGCGCATTGCTAATGAGTACTTCCATGCTATAACGAAAAGGCTGTTTCTAGTGCTTCCAGGTTTCTAAAGGTGGTCTGTCAATGATTGATTCATGATTTCCGTGAACAATAATTGAAAAATCGTACAATGTGCTCGTTAGTGACTAGCTTCATAAAGAAATTCTTAGAGTTCTAGTGAAAAGACGTGACCAATGGTGTTAAACCTGGTCAGGTGTGGGCAGAGACTACCGAAGATTAATGGGTGACGTTGAGCGAAATCCCTGGGTTGATCAAAGTTCGACACTAACACCATTAGATAGTGGCCCAGAATTCCGGAGATTAGGCGACCGCGCGCAAGACCGGATGTCCTTGGTTCGAATCCTGTGAGGTACAGGAGTCGTAGATGTGTTTTGCTGATGAGTTTCTCCATACTAGGACGAAAAGGCTGTTTCCAGTGCTTCCATCTTTCTAAAGGTGGTCTAACAATGATTGATTCATGATTTCAACCATAAACAAGATATCTGTGTCTACTTAAATGGATATTATACATCGACTGGATTATGAGAAAGTCAACATCTGGAGGGAAGAACGGTATCAACTGGAAAGTTAGGACGCAGCTGGACGATCTGGACTTCGCAGATGACTTGGCTCTTCTATCGCACACGCAACAACAAATGCAAGAGAAGACGACCAGTGTAGCAGCAGCCTCTGCAGCAGCAGGTCTCAACATACATAAAGGAAAAAGTAAAATTCTCCGATGCAACACAACACGCACTAACCAAATCACTCTTGATGGAGATGCCTTGGAGGACGTTAACACCTTTGCATACCTTGGCAGCATCATAGACGAGAAAGGTGGATCCGATGCAGATTGGCAAAGCAAGGGCTGCATTTCTACAATTGAAAAATATCTGAAACTCCAAACAACTTTCAATCAAAACCAAAATCAGGATTTTCAATACAAATGTCAAGACAGTTCTACTGTATGGAGCGGAAACATGGAGAACTACCAAAGCCACCATCCAGAAGATACAAGTGTTTATTAACAGTTGTCTACGCAAAATACTTCGGAAAAGAGGAAGGCCAAAGAACACATTACGCCGAGAAATAGAGAAAGATATGAGAGGAATGAACGAACATTGGACAGAACTGGAAAGGGAAGCCCAGGACAGAGTTGGTTGGAGAAAACTGGTTGGCGGCCTTTGCTCCATTGGGGGTAACAGGCGTAAGTAAGTAAGTAAGTAAGTAAGTAACATTGAATAATCATGAAAAAAGTGTTAAACTAATTTACAAATGATTTTTACTTATGTTAAGAACATGGATATTTCATACTTTGTCACTATTTGTTAATAATGAGTATTTTTAGAAATGGTTTATTTTTCTTAATAGGTTTTACAGTACTCATTGATTGAAAACATGTTAGAATTATTGTACTCAATACTAGTTGATTGAAATCAGTTAGTCAAGAATTCATAAGTCCACATTTTGTGTTCACTAGTTATTATCAGTAAAACATATTCGGTATTCTTCGGTGAGAGTTCATAATTCTTGAGGAATTTGAAAACTGTATCACTCACTTAGTTGTAGACACAAGTAGTATTCTTGAACTATTTGAACAGTGAGTGATTCATACATAGGATTATATTATTCTACGATGCGAAGTAAGAACACAACAATAAGCCTAGTCAAGAAAAATACTTATTTGATTATCAATTAAAAAAGAGTATGAATGATATTATAACAAGATCGCATGTTACATGTCATGCTCAGCATAGTTCATGTTAATTCAATACAAAGCTTCATTTGTGGAAGCCAAGTGATACACCCTTTACCCTTAATGGATCATAGTCCGCCGACTAGCACTCAACCAACTTCTCTGTCCTCAGCCTTCAATCCTAAGTTCTGTCCAACTGTTGTTCAGTTTTTGCATATCTGTCTACATTTCTCGGAGTAATGTATTCTTTGGCCTTCCTCTTTTCGATTGGCCTTGAGGGTTCCATGTGAGGGCTTGTCTTGTGACAGAGTTGGGTGCATTCTTCAATTTGTGTCCTATACACCTCCAGCACTTTGACCTAATTTTTTCCTCCGCTGGAATATTGGTTTGTTCTTTCCCACGGTAGATTGTTGCTGATAGTGTCTGGCCAATAGATCCTCAGTATATTGAGTATACAACTATTAATAAATACTGGTATCTTCAGGATGATGGCTTTCGTGATTATCCAACTATCCGCCCCATACAGTAGAACTATCTTGACATTTGTATTGTAAACTTTGATTTTCGTGTTAACTGATAGTTAGTTGTTCGGAGTTCCATGTTTTTTAATTGTAAAAATGTAGCCCTTACTTTGCCGATCAGCGTCTTCACATCTGCATTAGATCCACCTTGGTTGTCGATGATGCTGCTTAGATATGTAAAGGTGTTAAGGTCTTCCAAGGCATCCCCATCAACAATGATTTCGTTTTGGCATGTTATGCTTTGTATGGACGAATCTTACTTTTCCCATTGTGTATATCGAGACCAGATCTACGATGAAATGGCCGTCTAGCTTATCAAAATAAAACTCATCAATATCCACAACATTTACAATGTAGAAACTGCTGAATAATTCATAGAATAAAAGACATTTTTCTCTCAGATTTCAAAAACAATCAAATTCTAATCTACTGTTTAAAAAATGAAAGGAAAATCTTGAGACAGAATTTTTTTTTGCTAAACTTTTCTGATCGAACTGTCAAAATCTACCTTTTTTTCTGGGTTACTATTTTTCCCCTTTTATTGCAATGTAATGTAATCTATACTGTCAGTTAGAATATCAATTTGACATTGCTTACAATCGAAATGTCAATAGTGGAAGATAATTATGATTAGGCATACACACACTGACACACACACTCTCTCTCTCACATGCATAAACTACAGTGTCAGTTTGTAATTGCATCTTGTATAAGAAATTTGGAATTTCGCAAGTCAATGGAAAGTTGTATAACACACATTGAAAGGGAAAAATGAGAATCGACAGGAAACATCAACCAACATACACGCCCATGTTAGTTGTTTGTTGTTTTCTAAGAAAAATAAACAATGAAATGAATATAAAACTATTAGAGATATATCTCACGTTAATACTATACCTATTGACAGTTAAAACAATTTGCAACAGATGAAGTAGAATAAGAAATTTTCAGTATGCACATATCAAATTATAATTTTTGTTTAGCAATTAAAACAATGACTATTGAATAAGAAAATAATTGAACAAATGAATCGCCCTTTTTTTCGTTAGAACAAATATTGATAAATTACAGGTTTATAGTAAGTAAAGCAAGAATAATGTACATATATATATATTCTCATGATAAGGGTTGTGAAGATCAGTTACAGATGGAGTTTAACTGTGTCGAGTGTGATGATGAGGTCACATAATACCGTGAACGTAATCGCTGTTGAATACCATCTCACTGGTCCAGAGGTTAAGCGTTCGCTAGCGAGATTAAAGGTCTTGGGTTCGATTGGCGCATAAGCGGGGTCGCGAATGGCGTACTTCTGATGAGTCTCGTACTTGGATGAAATGGCCTGTCCAGTGCTTCCAAGTTTCTAATGGCAGTCGGACAATGATCGATTTCCGTAAATCAATATTGAAAAGTGTTCATTCACCATTTCTTTTTCAGTTTGATTCAATCGGTAAATTGATTAGCGCTCATCATAAAATATAAAAATCATCTTAATTCAGTTTTTATATCCCACTGATAATATGTGATGTTGAATGGTTTCAAAGTGATCTAATCATCAAGAAATTTGTCCACAGTATAATCGATATGTTCGTGTGAAAAATACAACGAAAAATGTATGAGTACACTCATTATTGAGATCATGAACCGGTCACTGTTAGACATTCATAAGGAAATCTGGAAGCGTCGAAAGACGGTCGTTTCGTCGGACTTTCTTTATCTTCTAAATTCCGTATATCTCCGTCTTGGCGACCGTCACTACACAGCACTAGTCGTTGCCACAATTTAGTTTGGTATTTAAAATATTTAGTGATTGATACGAATATCGGATTTATTACAAATATATGGAGTCGATATAGCTATCGAATTATTTAAACAGTTAATCGATAAAGCTAGCCAAATAACACCGTTAGATACCAGCTCAGTGGTCTGACGGTTAGGGCGTTCGCGCACAATCCCGAAGGTCGTGGGTTCGAATTCTGCGGGGTGCAGGAGTCGTGGATGCGCACTACTGAGGATTCCCATACCAGGACGGGACGGCCGTTCAGTGCTTCCAGGTTTCTAATGGTGATCTAACATTGATCGATTCATGGTTTCAGAAAATGTGTAAATAACTATATGTATAGCTGGTGACTAATGCCCAAGCGTACATGCGCATACGAGCTCAACAATAATAAAAGTGCAAAATGTTTGTGAGGTGCTACAAAGAAATTTATCCACAATATAATCGATATGTTATTGTAATAAATAAATAAACGAAAAATTCATGAATCATGCATCGATCATCGTTAGATCACCCACCATTAGAAACACGGAAGCACTTAAAGACGCCTGTTTCGTTCTAGTATGAGACTCATCATGTTGGGGATGTTAGATCCCTAGAACTCGCTTCATAAATGCCTTATTTTAGATTTCACGTTTGCGACCATCGGCCGATCAGTTGACCTTGAGATTTCATTTCCCACCAGGAATATCGTTGGCTGTGATTGGCTGCTGAGTATTTAAGTGTACTATTTTCGTAACTGTTCCAAGAACTTTTCGATGATGTATAAATAAATGTGAGTTGTGTGCTTGATTGTGTATTCTGTGATTACTGTGTGTTTGTAGAATATACTTTGTTCGCTTACATAGTCTTCTATCTTCAGCTTTGGATTCAAGGTAGCCTATCTGGACGCTGGTTCATTGACTCGTTCGCATTTATCGACTAAGGTGAACTCGTAATAGCTTCAAGCGTACCAAGTGACGTAACAGTGAGTGAGCATCTACGACTTCTGCTACTCACAGGATTGAGAACTTAGGACCTTCAGTCATTCACGCAAACGCTTAAACTCTTCAGATCACTGAGCCAACATCTATCAAATATCAATGTCTAACTCGGATTTCAATAGTCAACAACAATTTTCATAACTTTCTAATCAAAAAAATGAATATCATTGTTCATACACACACACACACACTACCCCATTAAGATAGTCAATTTTAATTGTGAAAAATACAATGATATTCATTCATCTTTAACTAACTAACTAACTAACTAACTAACTAACTAACTAACTAACTAACTAACTAACTAACTGACTAACTAACTAACTAACTAACTAACTAACTAACAAACATTAGACATAAATCAAAATTCAATTTCTTGCAAATTCTTTCAATTGATTTGAATAGATAGATCACTTAAACAAAAAAATTCATCCCCCAAATAGCAAATAGATATTTGCATTTTTGTGATACAAAACAATATGTCATTAGTTTTTTTGTTCTTTCACAGAGACGTTTATTGGACGAACAACTGTCATTGTGAATAATAATCATAATAAAAATAATAATAATAGTCCTTAAATGAAAATTCCCATTCCATTTTTTTCTTCTGACAATGTATGACAGTTCAATTTTTGTGTAAATAAATATCCTTTTAATCGATCGGTTTTGATTTTTTCCTGCTTCGAAATTGTATTTTCAATTATTGGGGCACAGTTTTGGAGGTTTTGCGTTTTTACACATTTGAAATCATTAATCAATCATCATTGTTAGACCACCATTAGAAACCTGGAAGCACTGGACGGCCGTTTCGTCCTAGTATGGGACTCCTCAGCAGTGGGCATCCACGACTCCTGCTCCTCGCAGGATTCGAACCCAGGACCTTAGGCATTGTAGGCGAACGCCTTATCATCGGACCACTAGGCCGGCATCCAACGGTGTTAATGTCTAACTCTGGTTGATCTAGGGATTTTGCGCGACCTCACCCATTGTCTTTGGTAGTTACTGCCTACACCCGACAGGGTTGAACTCCACTGGTCACGTCTTCTCAACTAGAACTCCGAGAATTTCCTAACGAAGCTAGTCACTATTATTATTATTATTACATGTCAATGTAGTGTTTTCTAAGTTCGAAAATGTGTAAATCCTAGCAGAGACACTGAATGAAATGTACAAGGTAGGTAGTCAAGGCCCAATGGAGAAGACACAGTTTTTTTTTACAAGATTTTTACACACAAACTCTTCAAATATCAGCTTACATTACCGGCAAGATATTGATTGACTTCCATCACATCTTTTCTGGTCTTCAATTTACTGTAATCGCATTGGTAGACATTCTTCTCTTTAGTATCGATTTGTACATCACTCTCCGCTGCATACTACTTATATGCTACCTTGTGAGTAGTATCCATTACAAATGTATTAATTTTAAATATGATTTAATTGAATATTCATCACTTATACCATTCCGTTATGGGTATCAATCAAATTGAGGATACAAACATTTTTTGAGGGAAAACATTTCTGTATGTAGGTCAATAACAAATAGAAAAGTATTCAAATAAGTTTAATTAAAACTTGCCTTGATGAATTGCGTTTTTTGTTTCAGTTAGCGTTATTTTAGCGAGTTAGTTTTTCTACTTGCTAGGGTCACTAATCCTATGCTCAACCTTCCTCCCTTATCCGTACTTAGAGCAAGCAATAGCCCCAGAAGTGCGCAAAGCCTAGTTCTATTGTATGGAGTGGAAATTTAGAGGAATATGAAAGTCATCATCCAGAAGATACAAGTATTCAATAACTGTTGTCTACGCAAAATACCTAGGGTCCGTTGGCCAGACACCATCAGCAACAACCTACTGTGTGAGAGAACAAACCAGATTAAAGCGGAGTAGGAAATCAGGAAGAAGAGGTGGAGATGGATGGGACACACACTGCAGAAAACACCCAACAATCTCTCATTTGGAATCCTGAAGTTCAAAGGGAAAGAGGAAGGCCAAGGAATACAGTACGTCGAGATATGGAAACAGACGGGAGAAGAACGAACGCCATTTGGACAGAACTGGAAAGGAACGCTCACGATAGAGGAGGCTTGATAAAACTTCTCGGTGGCCTATGCTCCATTAGAGGTTACAGGCGTAAAGCAAGTATGTAAGTCTATTCAGCAATTTTATAAGTATTTTAGTTAAGTCAACAAAATTCAAAACAAACTCTTTCCTAACGACATCAGTTATATTGCTCGTACTAAGATAAGGATTGAATATCATTGGTAAAAATAGTTCCTAATGAGGAATATTTATAGTTATTAGCTCATAGTTTTGAGACGAATTAACTAATGTGGAGAGTATTTTCCTAGGAGGAAATATAGGCTAAAGAGTCAACTTAGCGTCTCTGGCGCGAAAACATAAAATCTGAAATTAGGACCTTGATCAATTGGATTCTGGAGATCTAACGTCCCCATCATAGTCAGACCTCAAATTTCCATCGTGTTATGCAATTTCTTTGCTCAAATTTTACTCGTATTGACTAGACTAAGGCAGGCGAGGAAGAGTGTATCAAGATAATTTACACTCTGAGTCCATTAAAAACGAAAACATTATATTGAACACTCTATTTGCACACCATCTTTGAGTCCTAACTTTCAACGCCCCATCCTTCTTCCATTCTTGTTTTTACTTCCTTTCCTTCCTGTTGGTACCCCATTTACTTCTTCTTGCTTTTGCTCCATTTGCTTTCCGTTTCCCTCTTCTGATCGTGCGACTTCTTCTTTCACGTCTCTTCTTATACTACTTGTATCGTTCGTATAAGTAGCACATACCACAGTATAATTCAAAGTTTATTCTGTTTTTTTATAACAAATTGAAGAATTTACAAAACTTACAAAACGTATTAACAGAAGAAACGCATATATTTTAAAAAGATTATAAGATTTAATGTTAATGTAGATTTGATTTTAGGTGTGATATCTTTCAGCCATTACATCATAGTTCAATAATGATAATTAACATTTATACAGATAGTACAAATATTCTTGCTTAATTTTCTGAATGATATTTGGTTCCGTCTTTTCCACATAAATCATCAGACCATCATTAGAAACCTGAAAGCACTGAAAGACGGCCGTCTGGTCTTGTTATGAGACTCATCAACAGTGCTCATGAACAACTCCCGTTCCTCACAGGATTCAAACGATGGACCTTTAGTCTCGCAAGCGAACACCTAACCTCTTCAGACCACTAAGCTGGTATCTAACAGTGGTAATGTCTTATTCTGATCAATCTGGGGATTTCTTGGGTGGAAGTCTTGGGTTCGATTCCTGCGTCGCAACAGGAGTCGCGGAGGCACAGGACAAAACGACCAACTTTCATTGTTCTTTAGGTTTCTAATGGCAGTCTAACAATGAATCACTCATGATTTCATTAACAAACAACAATCTCTATAACTCTATATTAAAAAAACTTGTAATTGTAATTGTCATCTATATGACGTAATAACTTTAGTCGACTCCTTTTTTTTGTTGCAAAGAAAATTTCCTTCTTACATTTTGATTTATTTACGTGCTGTGAATATAAACACACACACAGAAAATGTGCTGGATGAAATAAAAGAAAATAGTTTTCCCCAAAATTTTTCCACCTTTAAAAATATAGAAATAACTAATGATGTTATATATATGATGTATATATAATGTACAATCACGAATACAAGTTTTCGATTCAAATTATAAACTCATCTACATAGTAAAACAGTTTATTGCATTCTATGAAGTCATAAGTTTATTTGTGTATATATGAAAGTTTTTGATTTCGGAAAAAAAAAGATTGGTTTTTTCGTTTAGCATGATGTAGAATGATGTATACTAGCTTATACCATATAATCGAATCATTTAATAGAAGTGTATATCTATCTTTTTTTTCTCTACGGCAGGTAATATATATATATATATATATAAATTAGTCTAAGTTGTCACTTTGCTTGTTTTTTTTCTCTTTAATTCAATTTTCGCGCAAACCAACAAAAACAATCATTTAAACAAACAGAGAAATTCACCATTGAATATTGAACAGTTCTATCTTCCATTTTCTTGTTGTTTGTTGTTGTTGTTGATAGAATCTTTTCGAATTATTTGACTACAATAATTACTGACTACGGTAGCATCACAATAACAAATCATAACGCGATATATACACATTGCTTCTTTTTGATACACTGTTTATAATCATGTTAATCATAATAAAAGTAAAGTTTGAAATGCATATGTGCAACTTGTAAGTAAAACAAATGAGAAAAAAAAAGTACCCAGTAAGACATTAGACGCCAGTGTAAATCGAAATTTATACAATGTAGGTAGGTAGGTAGGTAGGTGTGGTAGCAAGGTAAATGCATATTTATGTAAGTCTATGATAAATAGTTTTATATATATATACAGATATATATGACAAGCAGAGATGCTTAGAATTATTTTTGCACACAGTTATTGCAGTGTACAACTATACTGATCGAGTGGATAAGTTAGTTGGTTAGTTCGTTGTACATGTGTCTATCTATTATTGCATAGAATCAGACATAAATATATAACTAACACTGAAGTAAAAACTATGATCTAAATTATTTTTTTTTATATATGCAGTAGACTAAACCAAATAGATTGTAAGCTGAAAAAAATAGTTGGCGTAAATACATCTCAAGTCGGTTTTGATGTAAGATGCTTAGTGTATATGTGTATATGTGTATATGTGTACACAGAATGTAAGTAAGTAGGTGTTTTCACTGTACACATTATTTATACACTGTACATTGTATAAATAAAACATGAATAAAAAAATTTATGTACTCGAACATGAATTATCTTTTATGTGAATGCAATTTTTGCCTAATTTTTGTAATCATATTAAAATGGAAAAGATGTTACATCTTTTTTTGCTTTTCAAAAAACGAAAATTTAGAGAATAGATTTATTTTTCCCAAAAAATAAAAATTCTTCTTTGATGATGATGCTGATGTTTCAAAAGGCTTCTTGAACGGATTTTCGCAAGTTACCAGTGACGTCAATGATGTGTAAATTATTATAATTTTTTCAATTACGTACGTCAATGTGTGTAATTTATCATTTCATTGGTATCAAGACTATTTCTATTGCGAAATTCATGCTAGTTAACAAGTACGTTTTACAAGTGAATGCATGGTATCAGTTGGAGATTATCAAATCTTTTTAAAGTGGAAATCCTGTTACATTGTATGAACAGTGTATTCATCGGTAACTTACTTACGCCTGTAACCTCCTATGGAGCATAGGCTGCTGTCCAGTCTTTGTTCATTCTTCACATGTCTATCTCCATTTGTCGGCGTAACGTGTTCTTTGGTATTCTTCTATTTTTATTTGGCTTAGAGGGTTCTAAGTGAGGGTTTGTCCCATGACTCAGTTGAGCGCTTTCCGCAGTGTGTATCCTATCCACTTTCAGCACTTCCTGATTTCTTTCTCTGCTGTAATCTGGTTTGTCCTCTACTACAGTAGGTTGTTCGAGATAGTTTCTGGCCAACGGATCGGACTACTGTCAATGAATATTTGTATCTTCTGGATGTTGTCCTTCGTATTTCTTCAAGTTTCCTCTCCACAAAGTATAACTTTCTTCATATTTGTACTGAAAATTGTGACTTTGGTGTTAGCTATCCGACATTTGATCTAAGTTCCGGCTGTTCTTCAATTGTAGAAGTGCTGCTCTTGCTTTACCGATCCACGCCTTCACTTTTGCATCAGATTAACTGTGCTCAAAAATTTTGCTCCTCAAATATGTAAATGTTTTTACATTCTACAAGGCATCTCTATCAAGTTTGATTTGGTTGATGCATGTTGTGTTGTATCGGAGAATCTTGCTTTTCCCATTATGTATGTTGAGAACAGTTGCTGCTGAGGCTGCTGTTACACTGGTCAACTTCTCTTGTATTTGTCGTTGCGTGTAAGATAGAAGAGCTAGATCATCTGGAAATGAGTAAGTAAGAAGTGAGAGGTCATATATTGTTTTGCAGGAAAAAATATTCCATCGTTGTACAATCGCCGGCACCCTGGTTTTAGGGAGATGTTTTGCATCTAGCTGTTTAATTAAGACTATGGTCCCACTTTAGCTTCTTTGGACATCTTCAATTTGTATATTGTCTGTTGAATACATTTTTAAAAAGATAACTGAACAGTATTCAAAGAGGGTAGGCTTAGTCAAGACAGTTCTACTGTATGGAAAAACTGTGAACTGGAAAACTACCAAAGCCATCATTCAGAAGATTCAAGTGTTCATTAACCACTGGCCAAACACTATCAACAACATTCTACTTTTCGAGAGGACACACCAAATACAAGCGTAAGAAGAAATCAAGAAGAAACACTGGAAGCGGACAAAACACACATTGAGAAAAGCACCTAACGGCATCGCAAGTGAAGCCCTCACATGGAATCCTAAAGGCCAAAGGAAAAGAGTAAGGCCAATGGAAACAGGCATCAGAAGAATGAACAAAAATTGGGCAGAACTAGAAAGTCGGGCCTAGGACAGAGTAGGCTGATGAATGCTGGTCAGCGACCTGTGCTCCATTGATCATATTAGGCGTAAGTAAGTAAGTAAGTAAGTAAGTAAGTAAGTAAGTAAGTAAGTAAGTAAGTAAGTAAGTAAGTAAGTAAGTAAGTAAGTAAGTAAGTAAGTAAGTAAGTAAGTAGGTAAGTAGGTAAGTAGGTAAGCCGTTCGCCTCCACACTCAACAATAAAGATCCATTCAGTCGAAGATAAACCTTCGAATAATATGAAAAACACTTTTTCTGGATTCCACTCTTAGCCATTATCCATCTCAGTGTTTAGAAATTAACTTTTTTTGCATTTTGTTTACAAATTTTATATTGAATTTGAAAATACCTGCTGTGCAGATAATTTTTTATTAAATATAAACTATTATGACTACTGATTACTCTCTCATTACTATTAAACATTGATTAGCTGAGTGGAGAAATGATTGACTTTTTTTCTTGATCAAATCGAATAACCAAAGATGATAAACATATCAATTCTTCGTCTACTTATTAAAAACTATTTCAACTTCATCAGTAGTATATTTTTATTCAATGTTTCAATTGAATTTGTTAATTTTGATTAAATATTACGCCTATTACAAGTATTTCAATGGTGTAGACAAACAAACAAACACACGCACGCACACACACATTATTTCAATGTTCAATATTATTTCAATATTCAAACTTAGTGAAACAATCCTAGTTCTTTGTTTATTTGTCATGTGAATTAAACTATACAACACAGTAGGAGATGAATTAGGTTTATGACTAATATTTTACAAGTGACTGATGGAACTATCCTATTCATGATTAAGATTATTATTATTATGATTATTATAGTGAGATGGTGGAGAAAACTTGTAGCTCAAGTGGATGATTGTGGTGGTGTTTCGTTCTCTTAGCTGGTTGTTTTGGTTGTGGAGCTTTCATTTTGCTTCCTATGAACAACATCATCAGCACAAACTTCAAATAGCAGAAGTGAAGCATTGGAATTTCTCCACGTTTGACCTGTAGCTTGTTCTGCTAACCATTTGGAATAGGTGTGGCACACAAACCAACGGAATCACTTCAATCAATCCTATGTAGACCAAAGGACAAAATGACAAAGGAAGGGAAACCAAATATCATCTACAAAATAAATTGCTCAAACTGTGAAAAACACTACATAGGACAAAGTGGACGACCTCTTCAGCTCCGTTTACGTGAACACCAATTAGCAGTCAAACGCCACGAGAACTCTTCTATTATCTCAATACATACCGACAATTATGGACACACATTTGATTGGAACAATATGGAAATACTGGGTAGGGGGAGGACAAAGAACACTAGAGAATTTTTAGAAGCTTGGCACTCAGGTCAATTAGCAATCAACAAACACATCGACATTGACCCAATTTATCAACCAATCAGGAAAATCATAGGTGACACTAGATCAAGAAACAGATCAAAGGAGGGAGGCAATCAAAACAAAGTTGCAAACAACGACAGGTCAAAGGTCAACAACAACCAATCAAGATCGAGGTTAGCAGAACAAGCTACGGGTCAAACGTGGAGAAATTCTAATGCTTCACTTCTATCTGAAGTTCGTGCTGATGATGTTGTTCAGAAGAACAATGAAAGCTCCACAACCAAAACAACCAGCTAAGAGAACGAAACACCACCACAATATTATTATAGTAGAAGTTCTAATCGTTCAATTTAGAGTTCATCACTACAGTAGATTTTCTCGAAGGCCTCTGTAATTCATATGAGTTATTAAAAATGTTATTTTCTTTGGGAATATTTTGGTTTTTACATACATACAAATGACAGACAGAATGACAGTTGTCATTTGTTTGTGGGGTTTTACGGGAAAAATTAAGGAATGTATCTTCAAGATTGTATGCATTTTGTTTTTTTCATTTTGAAATAAAAATGGTGCAAAATTTCTTGACAAATTAAATTTTTTTTTAGGAGTAACTATCGGTTATTGTGTCTTACACTGGTATTGGTGTGCATCTTGTGCGGATTGATTGCGTTTTAGATTACTTATAAGTATATCTATCAGAGATGTCAGTAGGTCAGTCAGTTACAATGTAAAACATAGTACGTACGTACATCAGTTCGAGTTGCCATAGGACATTAGCACAGAGAGGAAATTGTCGATTCAAATTACATAGTAATAGAGGCAGTTAAGGTATTAGCAGTAATCAAAAAGTTTAGTGAACAAATGTGTCATTCAAGATGCATACCCTAGAAGAATCAGTGAAAAAAGGCGAAAAACGGTCATGAGGAATTCAGAAGATTAGACTTTAAGAGAACACAAATAATGGATGCACCTGCGCCATTGCGAAGGGTTAAGATGCATGTCCTTCAAAGTCTCTAACCATCGATTTATGTCATATCGCGGGCCCCAACCAGGTAGTCAACACTTACCAACATGACTGAACCCAGTTGTCATTGACTTTATGGATTTGTGCCATGTTTTCATTTTGCCGCCCCTAGCTTTCTTCCAGCCTACCCTAAGACTACAAAACATCGCTTGTCGAGGATGTTGGTGGCTAGGCGTTCGTAACACGTCCTAACCACCTCGACTGATGAAGTCTCACTACCTAATCTATTGATCTGCCATCTTCACCTAGTACCCAGTTCTTTACACTAGCTTTACTTGCTTACTCGATTGTCCTAAGGTAAACAAGCCATACTTCGGAGATACCTATGACCGAAAACCAGTAACCTACGAATATCCTCAACTCTTACCGGCTATGTTTGGCATCCATGTAGTAGGACGGAACGAACTGCTGCTTACTACACTCGTTTTATGGTTGTTAGCGGGATATCTCGTCTACGCCATAATTGACGCATGTCGGCAAAAGCCATTCGAGCCTTCAGTATCTGTGCCTAAATTTCGTCAGCCACCAGGCCATCAGCACTGATGAGACTTCCAAGATAAGTGAAGAGGTTGACGAGCCCAACTGCTTCAGAGATGAATAGTGATCAACGGTGGAATCCAATGAGACTGATCAGTTTCAGTGTTAAGCATCAATGGGTAAGATTCGAATAACCCACTACATATTCAAGTGACTATCTGGACTTAGTAATGCGATGGAGTTTGAAGCAAAAGACACTGAACTGGAGTTCAGTAGTGAACATCAACTCTGAGGTGCAAGGTAAATGCAGCTAAAGGTTAGTTCTAATTAGGATCAAACGGATTTCCTCTGATTCCTCTGCTAATCACACTCTATGGAATAGATTTCTAATGGTTGGATGCAAATCAACGACGATGACAACACGATAAAGTAACACATTCAAATGTTTGGGCCATTTATTTCCTAGTTTTTTTGAGTAATACACTTACAGATTCTTGAATTTGTTAGAATATAGTAAAATCAAACAAAGACAATGATCAAGGTCTTGAGTTCAACTACTGGGTTGTGGGTTCGTGGAAATGTAATGCTGATGACTTTTCAATTAGAGTTATGGAGATTAGTGTTCTTTTACACATTTAAAATCATCAATCAATCATCGTTAGACCACCATTAGAAACCTGGAAGAACTGTGACTCATCAGCAATGGGTATCCAGGACTCCTGCACCTCGCAGGGTTCGAACCCTGGGCCTTCGGTATTATACGCAAACGCCTAACCTCTGATGAGTCCTATACCGGAACGAAACGGCCGTCCAATGATTCTAGGTTCCTAATGATGGTCTAACAATGATTGATTGATGATTTCAAATGTTACACATTTTTGAAACCATGAATCGATCAATGTTAGACCACCATTAGAAACCTCGAAGCACTGGACGTTGGCTGTTTCGTCCTGGTATGTGACTCATCAGCAATGCGCATCCACGACTCCTGCATCCCGCAGGATTCGAACCAAGGACCTTCGGTATTGTGCGTGAACGCCCTAACCGTGGTGGTCTAACATTGATCAATTCATGGTTTCAAAAAAATGTGTAACTTACCCATCTTCACAACCCCTGTAATGATTTCAAATGTGTAACGTTGATGAGTCAAATGCTAGGATAAAACAGCTGTTCAATGACTCTCAGGATTTTAATGGCCATTTAACATTGATCAGTTCATGATTTCAATGAAACCTGATAGTGTCCATTAACTCTAAACTAACAAAAGAATTGTCATTGTTAAAATATTTTTCTCCTTAGAAAAAATGACAGTTAAATAGAATAGAATTCATACATATTTAATATGGATAGACCAAGAACTAGATTGATTTGATACTGTTTTAATGACATTGGGTAACAGAAAATGATGAGTGTTTATACAATTTCTCAACGGATATTACAATCGAAATCACATTACCACTTGAACGTCAATAAGATTCGGTAAGGAATTTTAAAAACAAAACATTTAAAACAAGGGAGTATTGAGTAACAATTATGATTAACATGGTATAAAAATGTTAGTTAAAACTTTCTTTTGTACACTGATCAGGTTGGAAACAATTGATAAACGTTGCCTAATAAAAACAAATAAAACTGTGGTTAGTTATTCATAATTTTTTATGTATTTCTCATATCCATTTTATGTGCAGTATCTGTCATTGGAACGTCTCCTGAAGGCCATCTGGAGGTTACTGTCGGTCCTAAGCCCGGATGAAGGGAGAAGTGTGGGGCACTGGGTAAACGACTCGCTTAATAAAAAAACGCTAACCAGAAAAATCAATACAAACCATTTAAACACTGCCGTGGCAGTTGGAGGGTTATCATTTAGAAGAGTTATGACATCTCATGATGAAAGCCAAGTTTTTTAGTAAGTCACGAGGTCGATACCCCATCTGCCAACCAGAGTAACCATTCATTTAGGTACATGGCATGTTGGTACATTGTAAAAAGCTGGGAAAGTCATTTAAGTTGCTGCAGAAATCTATCGATTGTTTGCTTTACAGACATCAGTCAGTCAGTCAGTAAGTTTGCGTTAGCTGTGCAGTGAGATAAGGGAATGTGAGAAGAGTTAGTCTTGTAGATAAGAGAGGTACTAGGGGGTGTAAGAAGGTTTTGATTTTGAACAATTCGGTCTCGTGTGCTGGTACGGGTATGAGGGCGGTTGTCACTTCCCGGCTGCCCACACCGTGGAAGGTTGTTTCTTGAGGGACCTGAAAAAGAAGATAGATTAGTGTTGGTCTTGGAGACCTGAGAGCGTGACCGCAGAGCCCAAAGGACAACTGCTTGAGGCCGGTCACGCACGGCCTTTTTATGAGAAGTTTTTTGAATGTTAGCTCCGCTCTTGAAGGCCCTTAGTGGGCACCCTTACCCAAGGAGACGGAAATCCGTGAGGTAGGGTGAGGTGTGACATGTTTAGGGTCGACCTTTTCTAACACTTCCTTCCTTGTGAGAAGGCAGCATCGCTGCAGATGCTGGTTGTCCGAGGGAAACACCTTACTGCTGTCACACCCCTCTTCAGTTAAACAGCAGTACGACTTAGCCCTCAGACCATGAGTAGCTGCTTTTAGTCTGATCGTTCTCCAATCGACCTGCCTGGCATGGTAGAACCTTCAGGAACATGTGTTCCAGCCAATATAGCTCGGTTGGGTCATCACGATAGGCAAGCCCGACCACCACGTCAAGGTAGCAGCTTCGGTCGGGGCTTTACAGACATAGATTTCTACAAAAGTATATTTGACAAAACTTAAAAGAAACGCCTTCTCTTCCTATTATTCCTACACATTCGTTGCCACAAACATATATACATTCGTAATATGCAACTGCAAATACGATTGAACACGTTTTAATCGACTTTGAAAATCACATAACAAATAGTTGATATTTTTTTTTATTCAATCAGTTGCATATGTAGAAAGAATTATTGATCATTCTGTTAAGAAAATATTACGACTTCAGTATGTGATTTATATTGAATTGATAAAAACGTTGTAGGAAAAATATCACAGTGATAAGTTGCTTTTTACTGAGGTACAATCAATCGTTTCATAAAAATATTAATGATGCGTTAACAAAATTGACTGCAACAACCTAATGTCAGTCAGTCAGTTGTAACGTAGAACTTCGTACGTATGTACATAAGTTCATGTTGCCATACCACATTATTAGCACAGAGACGCAAATGTCAAATCAAATCCCATAGTGATAAAGATAGTAGAGGTATTAATGTTATAATAAAGAAGACTAGAGTTTGAAGATATCATTCAAGAAGTATAATTCAGTCAGATAAGGTTAGAAAAACAAAGGTAGAGGTGCTGACGAATCCAGAAGATTAGGATTTGAGAGAGCTCAAAGAATGGATGATCTTGCGCCATTGAAAACGATTCTGATCCATGTCGTTCAAGGTTTCTAACCATTGGTGACTTTCGTCTCGCGGACCCCAACCAGGTAGTCCACATCTACCAACATGACTCAGTCCACTTGTCAGTGACTTCATGGAAGGGAACATGACAGATTCCAACAGACGAAGCATTCAGGAAGAAACTCTGGAAATGGATAGGATACGCACTGTGAAAAGTATCCAACTACGTCACATGACAAGCTCTCAGCAAGAAAAGAGAAAGACCAAACAATACACTACACCGAGTATTTGAGACATACATGAGAAGAATGAACAGCAATTGGATAGAAATGGAAAGGGACTGGAAAAGACAGGGGGCAGAGTTGATTTGAGAATACTCCATTATGTTGTCGGATTTTATGAAAGTCCGAATAAAGGTGCAAGATTGTTATCTGTAGGGTTAGCAACCTTGTTCCATAGAAAACGACTCCTGACAAGCAAATGTCAAGTAATAGAAGCCTATAATTTATGCTGTCCTTACCTCGTAGTTCAAAGTTATACAAACTTAAAGAAAACGCCGAAAGGATCTACGGTGATCTGTTGTAATAGATACACATATACATTACTACTAAGAATGTCATATGAAAATAATTGAATAACTAATCAATCGAGTTGTGTTTTGTAAAAAATCAACCACCTCAAATCCCAATTTGAAATCAGTGTAGTCTATTTTTTCTTAAAATTTTAATTGATCATTGAGAAAAATTATCATTCACTTATAAATATTATCTGGTACTTATATTAAAACTTAGTCTGAAAAACTAAGTTAACTTGCTTTTTTTTTAAATTGACTATTTTGAAAGCGAGAAAATTAATCTTGTCATTATAGAGCTACGAAGATTGTTGTTCATTACTGAAATTTGAATCAATCATTGTTAGAACACTATTAGAAGAAACCTAGAAGCACTGAAAGATGGCCTTTTCGTCCTGATATAGGTGGACTCATCAGCAGTGCGGATCCTAATACTCACAGGATTCGAACCCAGGACCCTCGCTCTTGATCCCTACCAACTAATCTCCGGACGACTGGGCCGGCATCAAACGATGTCCAACGGTGTCTAACTCAGTGATTTTGAGCAACCTCACCCATTTGTCTTCGGTAGTAACTGCCTACAGTAGACGGCGCCAAACTCCACCTGTCACGTTGAAGAGAAAACTAAACTTTTTTAGATGATTTCACTTGGGACTGATATTGACAAACAAACAGGATAACTGTGCAGTAATGCATATTCAGACACCGAAAGAAATCCTCTTATAAGCTGACAATGACATCAGGACAATGTGAATATGACAGAAAGTGAAACAATCAAATAGACGAACAAAATGAATTCTTAAAATTGATAGAGGTGTGTTCAGCAAATGAAGCAAATACTCTAATTTCATCAAGAATAATGGATATAGAATATCGTAAATTGATCGAAGTTAAGCATTAACATCATTGGATGCTGACTCATTGGTTAAGCAGTTGAGCAACCCCACTCGTCAGACCAAAGGTCCTGGATTTGATTCCTCACGGAGTCACGAATATGAACTGCTAATGAGTCCCATACTTGGATGAAACAGCTAACCAGTAGTTTTAATTTTTGAATAGTGTGATCCAACGTTGATCGAATCATGATTTCAGTGAATCTAAACTACCTCTTTGTTATGTTCGTCACTAGGTACGCTGGAAGCTATTACGAGTTCGCCTTAGTCGATAAACGTGAACGAGATAATTACCAGCGTTCCGGTAGGCTACCTTGAATCCAAAGCTGAAGATAAAAGGCTTTGTAAGCGAACAAAGTATATTCTACAAACACCCAGCAATCACACAATACAATAAACCACACAACTCTCATTTATTTATACATCATCGAAACATCCTTGGGACAGTCACAAAAATAGCACACTACAATACACAGCAGCCAATCACAGCCATGGATTTTCCTGGTGGGAAATGAAATCTCAAGGTCAACTAATCTGCCCATGCTCGCAAACCTGAAATCCAAAATCGGGGCATTTATCAAGTGAGTTCTGGGGATCTAACATCCTTCCTAACATTCTTCCACTCTATAATTACCTGAACGAGAAAAAAACAAATTAGTCTTTTCATGAAACAATATAATTCACTATGTATTCGGACATGCATTCACATGCAGCCATAACTTGATATATTCTATAGGTTTTTATTTCAAATTATGACATTAGAAGAGACATAATAATTACTTATATACTTTCGCTTGTAACTCTCAATGGAGCATAGGCCAATGACTAGCATTCTCAAATCTACTCTGTCCTCAACATTCCTTTCCAGTTCAGTTCAATTTTTGTTCATTCTTCTCATGGCGGTCTCTATTTATCAGTGTAATGTCTTCCTCTATTCTTTCGAACTTGAGGATTCTGAGTGAGGGTTTGTTTTGTGACGTAGTATGGTGATTTCCTCAATGTGTATCCTATCCACTTCCAGCTCTTCTTCCTGATTTCTTCCACCGCTTTAATCTGGTTTGTTCTCTCTCACAGTAGGTTGTTGTTAATAGTGTCTGGACAACGGATCCCCAAGATTTTGCGTAGGCAACTGTTAGTGAACACTTGTATCTTGTGGAGGATAGCATTCGTGTTTCTCCAAGTTACCGTTTCATACAGTAGAACTATTTCGATATTCGTATTGAAAATGGTGACTTTGGTGTTTGTTGATAGCTGTTTTGAGTTCCAAATATTCTTCAGTTGTAGAAATAGTATCCTTGCTTTGTGTCAGTGAACCTCGTTTTTCCCTTAATGAATGTTGAGACCTGTTGCTGCTGAGGTTGCGGATACACTGGTCGTCTTTCCTTGCATTTGTTGATGCATGTGGGATAGTAGATCCAGATCGTCTGTGAAGTCTAGGTCGTCCAACTACATCTTGGCTGTCCATCGCATAACGTGCTACCCTCCAGGTGTTGATGTTTTCATAATCCAGTCTATCTCCAGGAGAAAGAGAAAGGGTGAGTTTAAGCAACTTTGCCTGACACTGGTTTTCAACTTAAACGAGTCTGTTAGCTGTTCTCACTGCACTATTTTGCAGTTTAATCCATCATAAGAATTCTGTATGATGTTGACTATCTTCTCAGGCAAGCCGTAGTGTTTAATAAGCATCCATGGTTTTGTTCTGTCCATGTTATCAAATACTTTCTTGAAGCCAGTGAAGTTGATATATAGTGCAAGTTTAGCAGTATTCCGAAGAAAGGTCGTATTTTAGTTTTGTGATACTGTTCAATCAGTTTTCCAGTGTTTCGTGAGTTGTGGTTCCGCTTTGACGACCAGCAAGTGGTGATCTGGGGTAGCATCAGCTCCTCGCCTGTTTCTCACGTCCTACATGACCCTTCCTTTTTTATTGATACAGATATGGTCGATTTGGTTCTGAGTAGTGTGAAATTCACGTAGCTTCTTATAGGGATTTGTGTGGAAATATTGTTTCGCCTATGATCAGTTTGCTGAAGGCACATAGGTTTGCAAATCTCTCACCGTTTTCGTTCCTTTCTCTCAGTCCATGTTGTCCCATGATGTTGTTGTTGTCCATGCCAACCTTGGCATTCAGGTCTCCCATAAGAATCGTCAAATCCTTTGGTGAACATTTATCGACGATTGACTGCAGCCTTTCGTAGAATTGATCTTTAACGTCGTCATTGTAGTCATTGGTAGGTGCATAACATTGGATGACGTTCATTGTAATGTCCTCTTTCTTTGTCTCGAAGAGTGCTTTGATGGTGTTGGGTCCATACGATTTCCATCCTATCAATGCATGGGAATCTCATGGACCCGGGATCATTAAAGCATCCTTCAAAACAAAGAAAGAGGACATTACAGTGAACATCATCCAATGCTATACAGCTACCAACGACTAGAATAACGACGGTAAAGATCAATTCTACGACCAGCATCAGTGCAAATCCTTGTGTATGTGTTAGGACTTTTCTTTTTCATGGCCATAGTATAACAACAGCTCTCTTGAAGTTACTCTTTATTATCCAACTTACATTCAATGTATTCATGATAATTTCGAATGTCTTAATGTCTTTATTGAACTTTGTAAGCTTCATGCTATTAATAATTACTTATTGTCAATCATTTTCAATCATTATCAAGAAATTATAGTGTAACATGATAATGATATCTGTGTTTTTTTTTTGATTGACTGGCAGTTAGTTATCTACATTGAAAAAAAACTTGAAGATAGTTAGTTCAAGAGTGCCAGTTTTGTATCAAAATGTTCTGTGTGTATATTTTTATATGCAGATATTTATTATAGTTTAGATAAAAAAAATTTTGATTTTTGCTTACTTTGAATATTGAACGTTTGAATCATTGAACATTGAAAAGGATAAAAATATACAGTTGGATATATCTATCTTTTGTATTGATGAGATTCAAAATATATCATGGCGTTTACTGTAACCATTTAATAGGGGTTATATTATCAATCAGTGCAAAGATCAATAATTTTTCTAAACAATTTTTGTTCGTAGTATTGTAGGGTATACTACTTACTTACAGTATGACTTAAATAGTTTGCCACGGAGTGTTTAACAGATTTTTACTACTAGAGGGAGAAGGCTATCGGATAACAGAATGGTTTATTGTGATCGGAGTATTTTGAAGAACAAAAGATTCATATGAATGAATGAAAACACAGTCAGTAATTTGCTTTCAATAGCACAAGAATATTTGAACATTAGTTGTAAATATTTTTTTTAATGGTTTTGATGTCTCAACTCATTACACTATGAATAATATCTAGATAGGTTTATTTAATTGTTTCAAAACAGTCGGCGTTCTTCTTAGCAAGTTAGTTTTCTACGGGATGGAGTCTCTAACCCCAAGGGATGAGATACAAGTGTTTATTAACAGTTGTTTACGCAGAATACGTCGGATCCATTGGCAAGACACTATTAGCAGCAGCCTACCGTGAGGAGAGAACAAAGAAGATTCCAGCGGAAGAAGCTCTGGAAGTGGATAGGATATACATTGCGGAAAACATCCGATTGCGTCACAAATCAAGCCGTCACTTGGAATTCTGAAGACCGTAGGAAAAGTGAACAGCCAAGGAATACATCCCGCCGAGAAATGGAGACAGACATAAGAAGAATGAATAGAGATCAGGCAGAAATCAAAAGGAAAACGCAAGATAGAGTAGGTTGTAGAATGATGGTCGATTAAACCATTTTAGTAAATAAATTAATTCAAATGGTCCAGATAATAGAGGATAAAATTTGTTTACATGAGATGATGATTACTATAATATAGGAGTACATTATAATATAAACCATAGGTTGATGTTTCTTGAATAAACCATTCAGACTACATACTAACTTGTGCTTGTTACCCCACCACTGGTGCACAGGCAGTTGACCAGCATTCTACAACATTTTCTGTCCTCAGTTCTGTCAAACTGTTGTTCATTCTTCTAATGGCTCTCTGTTTCTTTGCGTTATGTGTTTTTTGGCCTAGCTCTTCCTTTGGTTTTGAAGATTCAAGGTGAGGGTTTGTCTTATGACATAGGTAATTTCTGCAATCTGTGTCCTGCACACTTCTAGCTCCACTTTCAGATATCTTCGTCCGTTGGAATCAGCATGAATCGATCAATGTTAGACCACCATTAGAAACCTGGAAGCACTGGACGGCCGTTTTGTCCTGATGAGTTCCATACCAGGACGAAACGGCCGTCCAGTGCTTCCAGGTTTCTAATAGTGGTCTAACAATGATCAATTGATGATTTCAAATGTGCAAAAACACAAACCTCCAAAACTCTGCCCCAAAATATCGTAATAGTGCTCACTGGTGACTAGCTTAGTGAGGAAATTCTCGGAGTTCAACCCTATCAGGTGTAGGCAGTAACTACCAAAGACAATTGGGTGAGGTCGCGCAAAATCCCTAGATCGATCAGACTTAGACATTAACACCGTTGAATCCCGGCCCAGTGGTCCGATGGTTAGGCTTTCGTGCACGATACCGAAAGTCCCGAGTTCGAATCCTGCGAGGTGCAGGAGTTGTGGGTGTTCACTGCTGATGAGTACAATACTGTTCGCTTATATGTGTTGTTCTAAATAACTGCTTACCAAGGAGAAGAAGCATTTTCTTTAGCCTATAACTATCTCATTTGTGGAAAGATCGCTTTGCAAATAGTTAGAATAATTTGCTCAGAGAATCAACTGATTTAAGAAGATATATAGATTACAATCTATTCTACGAATTTGATTAGACAACAGAATATTTCTTGGATGACTTTCGTACATTGTACGAACATTCCAAGTACCTAAATTAATGGTTACTCTGGTTTGCAGACGGGGCATCAGCCTCATGACTTCTGAAGGAATTCAGCTTTCATAATCAAATGTCATAACTCTTCTAAATGAAGACCTTCCAACTGGCCACCGCAGAGTTCAAATGGTATGAATTCATTTTTCTGTTTGGAGTTTTTTATTAAGCGAGTCGCTTACCCGGTGCCCAACACTTCCTGTTTCAGGGCCAGCAGTAGCCCTAGAAGGGCTCAAGGCAGAGTTAATATAATGCTTGAAATAAGCGAAATAATGAAGGATAAATAATAGAAAGAGTTCAATGAAATAAAACTTCAATACTTGTTTACCGTATATATTTACTTCTTGATCATATTACGTTTAATTATATTCACCAAGTTAAATGTTGTCATTAAATCAAGTGATTTTGCGAATAATTGGGTCTAAGATTGAGATCTTCTACAATTGAAGAACGTCTCGAACTCATAGTAACTATCAACCAACACCAAAATCAGAATTTTCAGTACGAATGTCAAGACATTTGAACCTTATGAGGTGTAAAATTGGAAAACTAAGAAACCCATCATCCAGAAGATATGACCGTAATTTGCCTACCTCAAATCGAAAGGAGAACAGTAAAATTAAAGAACACATTGTGCTGAGAATCACATGGAAACATGGGAAGAATAAGTTTGTAGATTGCTGATCTATAGCCTATGCTCCACAGGGATTAACAGGCTTAAGTAAGTAAGATTTCAATCTGTTTAAGGATGAAATATTTCTTAACTAAGTTGTCAGATATCTTATAAGTATGCGAAATATATGTACATGATGAATTGTAAAGTTTATTCTATTCTGCATTAGTTATTCTACACATTTCGAACATATAATACAATGTTTACTCAACGAAACATTCTTTTGTTCTGTTTATTTCAATCATTAAGTTGTATGATTTTACAAATTTCGAACGAAATCATCGATTCTTTAATGCACATGGAGTTTGGTTATATAACTAACACTGCATTTGAATAATGCCGACTAAGAAGATAGTTTTCATCGAAAAGACTGACAATAACCAAGGAATCATTGACAAATGAATAACTATTTTAGTCTTAATTTGAGCTTCAGCATGGTTTGTGGGAGTCAGTTCATCAAATCAGGACATTAGTGTTTTGCGATAACCGCATTCAACTCCGCCTGTAGTCGCTTCGGGGCTACTGCCGGTCCCAAGCCCGGATAAAGGAGGTGGGTTAAGCGTGGGGTTGGCGCCCCCATCCGAACTTAAACTAACTTGCCAAAGAAACGCTAACCAGAAAAAATAATTCGAACCATTTTAACTCTGTCCTGGGAGTTGGAAGAAGAATTATGACGTCGCGTGATGAAAGTCGAGTTCCCTCGGAAGTCACAGGGCTGATGCCTCTTCTGAAAAATAGAGCAACCACTTTTTTAGGTACATGGAACGTCCGCACATTGTGGGAGATTGGAAGACTATTTCGAGTTGCGGCAGAAATGAAAAGATACAACCTCGAGGTGCTGGGCATCAGTGAAACGAATTGGACACAGGTAGGACAACTGAGACTAGCTAGCTTCAGGGGAACCGCTTTTATACTCTGGTCATGAAGAGGAAAATGCTTCACATACACAAGAAGTTGTACTGATGCTGTCCAAATATGCACAAAAGACACTGAATAACCACATTCTGTTTAGATAACTGTTGTAGTCCAGATTTTTCGCATTGATATGGACTGTTGGTGATAGTGAAATTGGATAGAAATATCTAAGCAATGATGCCTAGTTTTCAGCGGGTTTATCAGCTTCTTACGTAACTTTTGAGAATCATGAATCGATCAATGTTAGACCAACATCAAAAACCTGGAAACACTGGATGGACTTTTCCTGGTGTGGGACTCATCCAAGACTCCTGTCAACTACCTGTACTCACTAGTAACTCGCTCCACAAGGGAGTTTCTCCGAGTTCTAGTGTAAAATCATGAACAGTGAAGTTGACCCTTGTTCAAATGTGAAGCAGTGCTCACCGAAGACTTTGGATGAGGTTGTGCAAGACCGTGGATTAATTGAAGTTAGACATTTCCAAAGCCATCATCCAGAAGATATAAGTGTTTATTAACAGTTGTCTACGCAAAATACTTTGTATTCGTTGGTCAGACATCATCAGCAACAACGTACTGTGGGGGAAAACAAACCAGATCCCAGTGGAGGAGGAAATCAGAAAGAAGCGGTGGAAGTGGTGGATAGGACACACACTACGAAAAGCACCTAACTGCGTCACGAGACAAGCCCTCACATGGAACCCTCAAGGCAAAAGGAAAAGAGGAAGGCCAAAGAACACATTACGCCGAGAAATAGAGAAAGATATAAGAGGAATGAACGAACATTGGACAGAACTAGAGAGGGAAGCACAGGACAGAGTTGGTTTGAGAAAACTGCTGGGCCCTCTATGCTCCATCGGGGGTAACAGGCGTAAGCAAGTAATTAGACATTACTACTGTTAGATACCGGCTCAGTCGTCCAGATAGTAGACCTACACGCGAAAGACCGAATGTCATGGGTTCGAATCCTGCTTCAGAAGTCGTGTATACCCACCGATGAATAGTCCTATACAAGGAAGAATCGGCTGTCTAGTACTGCCAGGTTTCTAATGGTGGTCTAATAATGATTCATTCATGGTTTTCAATAATAAATAATAAAAATGAAGTGAATTTATATTTTCCACATTAATCCTTGATCGTCTATATTTTCTCTTAATTTTTTTTTATAAATCGAACAAACCGAAACAAATGATCATTTCTTATGGAGTGTATATTCAATAAGTCAAAACTATTTCTTTTTTTCACCATTGTATTATGAATAAAGACACACAATCAGAAGAAAGAAGCGATTTAATTGAAAAGAACATTTGATTTGCGGAAAATATCGATTGTCTTCTTCCATATACTGTCCACTGTATAAAGTACTTTGGTTTGGGTAACTAGATACGATACTATTCTCTTTCGTAGTAGTTTCAAGGCAGCACTTCACCTACACACGGATACTACCCCTAACTCAGGTCTCATATGGTCGAAAAATGAAAATTTCGGAAACGCGAAAAAATCATTGCACGACATGAGACAAAGGGTAATAGAAGTGTTTGGGCTTATTTGCATCAAGCTGGGCTGCCTCTTCTACTATCCTGCGCCATATATGTGTACACCATATGCTATACTGCTATATAGAGCTGAAGGTCTCCTATGAGACTAGAGGTTCGCTGTGTATATTGTGGATGGCTTTGCTTTGCTTCGGTAAGCATTGTTAACAGTCCATATACAAAACTGGTTAGCAGAGTGACCGATTTCATTGATATAGGTGGTTGTTTTGCAACATTTCCGAGGGCCATTGTCATCGGCGTGCTGTATTACATATCACCATTGCTAATAATAATGAGTTTGACAGTCATGTAAGCGGGATGGGTCGAAATGGCCTGTTCATGCGGTGCATATTAATTGACGCGATCATGGATCGGAAATATATATACCATTGTGTGTATATGAAACGGTGTGAATGGTCCACCAGGGTATCAGGTACCTGTGTGGTTGCACCACAGGATTGAGCCGAACACTTGATGTAGTAATGGTAAAACTTATCCAGTCTCTTTGGTTCTCTTGAAAACCAATGTAAAATTGCCCTTGAAAATACAGGGTACACTAATATAATTTTTTTTTCTGGTTAGCGTTTTTTGGCAAGTTAACGCCTTGGAGGACGTTAACACCTTGACATATCTGGGCAGCATCATCGACAACCATGGTGGATCCGATGCAGATTTGAGGGCACGGATTGGCAAAGCAAGGGCTGCATTTCTACAGTTGAAAAATATCTGGAACTCCAAACAACTTTCAACCAAAACCAAAATAAGGATTTTCAATACAAATGTGAAGACAGTTCTACTGTATGGAGCGGAAACATGGAGAACTACGAAAGGCATCATCCAGAAAATACAAGTGTTTATTAACAGCTGTCTACGCAAAATACTTCGTATTCGTTGGTCAGACACCATCAACAACAACGAACTGTGGGAGAGAACAAACCAGATTCCAGTGGAGGAGGAAGTCAGGAAGAAGCGGTGGAAGTGAATAGGACACACACTACGAAAAGCACCTAACTGCGTCACGAGACAAGCCCTCACATGGAACCCTTAAGGCAAAAGGAAAAGAGGAAGGCCAAAGAATAAATTACGCCGAGAAATAGAGAAAGCTTGGTTCTCCTGAAAACCAATGTAAAACTGCCCTTGAAAATACAGCGTAAACTTATATAATTACATAAACTTCACCTACCAATCCACTGTATACTACTTAAAAGCCACATAGTGAGTAGTATACACTAGTATACTAGGAATTTTTACAAATAAATATTTCCTATTATGGTATATCACTGATACTGATATCAGAGTTTGCAAATACTAAGATAAAACTAACAGAAATACATTGTATAGTGTAATATTAATAGTAGTAGAATTAAAAAAAAGGAATTTTTTTTCGAAACAAAACGATTACACTTGTGACGCATTACACTTAAATACATTTGAGATAAAATAATAATAATAATAACTTTGCCCTAATCAAACAAAATAACAGTTATTTATATATATATATATATATACAACTGGATCAAATCTGTATACGCCATCATCGGGTTGGTAGCATGGAGAACACATGAACACATATACAGTACACATTATAAGATATATATTCAACTATGTATATGAATATATATTTATATAAGTGTGCTGATAAAAATTATTTTCAAAACTTACTAGATATAAACACATCTGTCTATAAACATGTAAACACACATATTGAACAACAGATTGAATACGTGGGTGCAATTTCCCTTAGTTCAACTAATAATATCATGGAAATTTTCGCTTGATAATTTTGCATAGGGTGGGAACACACACACACACACTCATCACACAAGAAATGGGGTCGATTTGAAGTTTTAGCGTGGGCACAGAGCGAGCGAAACTATCAAATGTAGGGCGATCAAGTAAGTAAGTAGTCAATGTTCTATACATTCCAGGCGATGCTGTTGATCACAAAATGGAAAACTGACTGTATTGACTGTGAAGAAATACTGGTTAGATATATGTATATATGAGATTCAAGATTTTGTAGTGTACATGTGTATTGTATTCTCCCTTTCGAGTAATGCACAAACAACACTTTTTTTACTAACTGTGTGTGCAACTATTTTCTATTTTCTGTTTGTTTTTTTTCGAAAAATAAATTCTAATCTTTAGGGTTTTATTTTTCTCTAGATAAAATTCATATCACATGTAGTGTTTGGTAGAGAAAAGCAGTTAGTTAGTATTCAAAGGTACTGCCTGTTGACTTGATCAAAACTAAACGAATACTTACTACCATGGTACACACACATAAATACACATAGAATTTTGTGAAATTTTATGCGCATAGATTTGTAAAATGCCCTTCAAGTTGGAATATTAATAAATAATAACTCAAATCTTGATGATCATAGTTAATCAGTACTACTAATATCCGTTTGACAAGTAGTTCATTAGATCGTCAATAGAAAAAGACATTGAAAAATTATTCAAGCATTGAATTTTGTTGGATATATTTATATATATATATATTTAGATGAATTTTAAATACAGTATACTTTTACATCAAATTGTCAAGATAAATCAATTCAGATCTGTTGTAAGTTTTAGAAATTATTGTCAAAACGTTTACTTGTATTATTTATAGTTATTTCATGTTTTTCGATGACTTTCTAATGCAATATTTTATTTTAAAATGAAATATACTACTTATATGTAAGTGTATAGGATAAATCAACTAATTTTGAAAGAAATTAGAAATATTCGAGGGCTCCTGATGAAGAACTGATCATTATTAATGTTATCTGAGTTTATTTGATGAAACTGTAGGTCTTTTACCAACCTAATCAACTCATTCTAAACACTTTTCATAATTGTTATGTTCAAAGAAGTGACAACTTGACGAAATATACAGAAATATGTACATATACATTTGGAGTAAAAATGGTTACATCTTGAAATCTGTAAACATCGATTCGCAGCAAATCTAGGTGATTGTTTGTCTTTGTAATATTTCTACTAGTGTTCCACACATTCTGATCCTTTCTCTGGTAGGAGCTTCCAAGCTGCGCTCCACTGTCCGTTACTTAAATATCACATCTGTAATAATGTTAATCGATAAGATTATTACGAAATTATTTATTTGTCAGTGTGACGAAAATTAGTGAATCCTACTTTAAAATCATGACATTAAAAAGTATTTTACTTTTGACACTAGAACTTACTTTATAGTTTTGAAGGCCAGTGATTACTTCAAAGGTTTTATACACTTCTAGTCACATGTTTAATAAAATGTGGTAACCCTAAACACAACACGCAGGGTGTGCAATCTGATCGACAGAATTCAGTGCGTAATTCACGGTCTTTAAATACATCGGACATTGATCGTTATCTAATGATCGATTAATTGTAAGCACACTACATTCACTGTTTGGGAAATGGAGAGAAATTTTTAAATATTCAATTTAGAAAAATGTATATTCTTTGTTGTTATTTAATTCCGAAAATTAAATGGTCTTTCTACTTTTCACTTGTCTACTAGATAGAAATTTATCTTCTAGTTACACTTTAAGTATAAAGGTTAAGAATACTTCATCTTGGTGTATGTACTTGGACCTTCAATTAAGCATCCTTGGGGGTTAGGAAGAATGGCAGATCAATCGATGAATTAGTGACTCTTCATCAGTTGCGATGGTTGGGATATGTCTTACGTGTAATCAACCAACCATCGACTGCCTTAACGAGCTATGTTTTATGATGTAATGGCAGGCTGGAAAAAGGTGAGGTGGGTCCAAACTAAAACATGACACAAATCGATGAAGTCATTGACGACTGAACTGAGCCATGTTTACAAATTTAGACTGCCAAGTTAAGGCCGGCGAGATGATAATAACCGATAGTTAGGACCCACCCACAATACGTCAGCTAAAGTCTCTAACCACTCGGTGACGATAGTAATGCTTATTACACACGTGATCGTTTTCAACGTTTTTGTGATCTATATCTAAAAATCACACTCGGACAGATATTTAGATAAATTAGGCACAGCAAACATTGTTAAGTGTTGTGATGATTAATTTTAATGATATCATGTCCGCATAGACTGTACCTATATGCTGGGGTAGTTCTGTTTGAGTGGAAAAACAATATTTGACAAATGTGATTTTTGTGAGGAATATTAGTAAATTTATTTATCTACTGATAAACTGTTTCTCAGTCATCATTCATCTGTGTTTAATAATTACGGTAGTAAACATAAATGGAAAAAGAAATTCTCATCTATATTACCTTGAAATCATAAATGAATCGTTGTTAGAAACTTGGAAGCAGTGTACGGTCGTTTTGTCATGGTATGGTATTCATTATTGGCAATGAGCATTTTACAACTTCTGCTGCTAGCATGATTCGGACAAATTTATTGGCATGTAGCTGTGAAAATTGTTATTCAGTCAGTGATCGATCATTATAAATCTGTTTCTTCCTAGTATGCAACTCATCAACAATGTATCCATTCATGAGCTCTTTTGTCTTGGGTGCGAATACTTAACCTTTTGACCAGAAAGTAAACATCTAACAGTTTTAATGTTGCACATCAGTCATTTCACAATGTTAACCATTGTCTTCGGTACACAATTGCCGCAAACCTAGTCGTGGGTTTGTGGATGTGAACTGCTAATGAACCATATACTCGAGAAAAGCGACTGTAAAGTGTTTCTAGGTTTTCAGTGATGGTCTAGAATTGATAAGTTCATGACTCCAGTAAATAGCGTAAAAACCTAAATTTTGAAAGTCTTAAAGTAGTGTTGAAATCAATTTCCTACATTTGTTTTCAGTGAAATATTCAATGAATTCAGTTTCGCATTTAAACAAAACAAATTTGCATTAAAATAATTCAGTAAACTAAATAATAATAATTCCATGTAGGCATAAATTTCACTAAGAATGCCACAGTCCTCATAGTAATTATTCATTATATATTGTGTTTTTATTGACAACTGACTTATCAGTAATGGATTTCAATAGCTATATGAAAACCATCATTTTTACACTATTGTTTCCTCCTTAAATTAGTGAAACCATTTCAAACATCTTTACGATTCAAAAAATAAATTCATCTTACTTTGATTAAGAAGTTTGAATGAGCTAGTCATGTTCGACACTAATTAAATGGTTTAAATTATTTTTTCTAGTCAACGATTTTTTTTAGCGACTTGGTTTTGTATGGGATAGGATCGCTAACCTCATGCCCAACCTTCGTCCTTTACCCGGGTTTGGAACTGGCAGTAGCTCCAAAGGGGATCCAGGTGGAGTTCGACACTGGTGTTGGTAACAAATGTCATATCTGTGTAATGTTCATGGGATTTTATCAATATTAGTTGAAATGAGGCTTTCAATTTAAGTTTAGACGAAATGAGAACGGTAACATTTGTCATTATAGGGTTATAAAGAATGATGTTTATTACTGTAATCACTAATTGTACAATGTGCTCACTAGGGACTAGAGCTTTGTGAGGAAAAACGTGACCAGTGGAGCTAAAGCCTGTCGAATCTCGGTAAATAAATGCGGTTGCACAAAATCCCTAGATCGATCAAAGTTACACCAAAGTTAACACCATTGGATGCCATCTTAGTGGTCTAGATTTTAGTTGTTCGGCATGCAAGATAAAAGGCTTTGGGCTCAAACTCTACATGTGGATGCGCTCTGCTAATGAGGAGCTCTCTACCAGGATGAAAGCGTTTCCTGATTTCTAATGGTGATATAACGATGACTGAAATAGTTAATATTTGCAAAATACAATAGATTTATTCTGGTTTGTTGGTTTATTTTTTTAGCTGAATAAGAGTCGGATTAGAGTTTACTCACAATGTGATATTGAATTTTGAAAAGAGAATACATTTTCAGTGTAAATAAAAATATGATTGTTCTGTAATATGGAGAGAGAGTGTGTGTCTAGAATATTCAAGATAATGTAAAACCCATAAAATCTTAAAAACAGGTGAAATGTGTGGGTGTATATGAAACATATTACATTGTGAGTATATTTAGACAAAGAAAAAAGTTGTTCTTGGTCTGCCTGATTAGAACAATGTAACTTAAAGCTAACTAATGACTAATTACGCATCACAATGATTAAATTATGCGCGTTTTAGTTTCAATGATTTTCGTAAAGTTTGATCCAGTGAGAGCTCAATTGTTTATCCTATTTTAATCTTGGGCTAATCGTTATCTCGAGTGTTTCATCAATGACAAAATCTAAAGTACCATTAACCTTCCTACTGAGCATAAAGTTCAATTTGATTGATCACAGACAAAGTTTTGATTTTTTTTCAACCTTTCATGTGAGATTATACAAACAAGGATTAGGATGAAACATGCTTATTTACTTGACAGTACAATTGATAATTGAATGTTTCTTTGTTGTATAAGTTTTGCAACTGTTTTTGTGTAGTTCCAGAAGTCATCTATTTAAAAAACCTTCATAGTGATAAGTCGAAGTGATTTGACATTGTAGTGTATTACTGCCTGAAGTTATTTGAATGTTTATTGTCAGTTCTAGTCGGATTGAAGTATGAGTAATATTTCAGTATTGCAAACGGGGTTATCGACTGGAAATGAAATCGAATTCTTATACTGTAATAAAAATATTACTACTTATGACATTCCACATGTGATGAAATAATGACCTAATATGTGTTCACGCTGGAGTTTCATTCACTGAGTTGAATGAGCTGGTTGTGGATCGATCTTTCATCACTTTTCTACTAAACACCAACATCATCAGCACAAACTACTGAGTCATATAAGCTTATATTGTCCCTCTATTTACGTATATCTTCTGTTTCACAAAGACAACAGTTCATAAAAAAAGAAGACTTTTGTTTAAAGTATTTCTTACTTTACTCACTTACGCTTGTTACCCCACATGGAGCATAAGCTGCGGACCAATATTGTACAACCTACTCTGTCCTGGGCTTCACTTTCTAGTTCTGTCCATTCATGCTTCTCATGTTTGTCTTCATTTCTGTGCGCAACGTGTTCCTTGGTCTTCCTCTTTTCCTTTGACCGTGAGGGTTCCATGTGAGAGCTTGTTTTGTGACTCATTTGTATAATTTCTGTAATGTTTGTCTTGTCCACTTCCATCAATTCTTCATGATTTCCTCTTCTACTGGAATGTGGTTTGTTCTTTCCCACAGTAGGTTGTTGCTGAAAGTGTCTGACCAACGGGTCTGAAGTATTTTGCATAGACAACTGCTAATGAATACCTGTATTTTCTGGTTGATAGATAGCTTCTATAATTCTCCAAGTTTCCTCCTCATATAGTGGAACTGTCATGACATTTTTCTTGAAAATTGTGATTTCGTTGTTGGTTGATATTCATTTAAACTTCCAGAGGTTGTCCAATTGTAGAAATGCAGCCCTTGTTTTGCTGATCCGCGCTTAAATTATTTCAAAATATATTATTTGAGAAAATAATATTTGAAAATTAATTCTCAGAGATTGAGAAATATTTTTTTTCAGATCATCCCAATATTTCATTCAGTTATTTTATCTGAACTTTGTCAGAGTTATTTATCATAATCGGAATTAAAATTTTCAAAAACTCACAGTCTCTGAGATTAGTTTCAAATATATAATTTTTATAAATAACCCTGTTGCAGATACTTGAAGCCCGATCGTTTTTCAAACGATTCGTTCAAATATTGATCGTTCTGTTGGACTGAATTTGTACGGTTCACTTATACTATGTTTACTGCATCGTTTAGTTAGCCTTAATGAATTATATTTCAAAAGGGTTCCTATCCTTTAGAATTCACTTCTTGTGTATCATTGAAGAGCACCAAGTTAGGATGAAATGTATGAGTCTCAATGATTTTATGAATAGTCTAATCAAGAATGACAGTTAGCAATCAATATTACTGTTGGAAAAAATAGTTCCAGCGAGGAGACGACAGCATCGGAGTTCAACTGTGTCTAGTCGCGCAACATTGTGAATTTATTTAAGTTGGATATTAACACTGTTGGATATTGCCGGCTCAGTAGTTAAGAGATTAAGCATTCGTATACGTTACAGTCCTGTTGAGAGTTCATGGATGTGCAGCGCTGGTATGTACCCTACTGGCGAGAAACGGCTATCAAATTTGGTCAGTGTTAATATCTAGCCAGTCAAATCGGCGTTTGTCTAATAATCATCAAATCTCAGCCTTATAAGCGTAGCTGCTGAATGTTGTTACAATAAAGTCGCAGTTCCACTGAAATTTCTTCAGATTAAATTTTAAAGAAAAACTGATACTCACAGACAGTTACATTTAAGTTTTTTTAACAATAGTTTAGTTAGTAAACTCTCTGTATTATGGCCTGATAATTAAACATGAGTAAACAGTGAATGAATATTTATTAACATAAACACGTTAGATGCAGTTATTTATGGGTGAATTCCATGCAAAACTTTTCTGTGTGACGGAAAATTATTCAACATTAGTTGGATCAGAAGATAATCGTTTTGATACCTAGGTAGTTTTGATTATTCCCTAACAGTAATTAACTAACCTTATTCAGGGGGAAATCATAAATCATTTATGTGATATTAAGAGGAAGCTGAATTTGTGCTTGATAGAATTCAATCATAATTGTTAACAATAGTAAAGAAAACTAGCCAAATTCCATTTATCACATACCTATTCTCATTTGTTACGATTTTTGATAAGGAGCTAACACTGTAAACGGCGTTTAGATTTCCTTTCAATTTTGGCTTTTATTGCCAGTTTACATAAACCTACAGTTTACAGTTATTATTCACATTGACTTATGATACTAGTATCCATTGATATGAGTGACAGTTATTTTTTGAAATCGTGTGTCAATCAATCCTTGACAACCATAAGAAACCAGGAGGTATTGGATAGTCATTTCCTCCTGCGAACAAACTCATGACCAGTGCGGATCCACGACTCCTAATCTCGCCAGATTAGAACCCATGACCTTCGATCTTGAGCGCAGCCTCTTAATCTCTGTGTGGTGCGAGCTACTTATGAGTAGTATATGACGTGAGTGTCAACGTAATGTCTGGCAGCAGAAGATGGAGGAAGATCAAGAAAGGAAGAGTTAGAACGCAATGGAATTTGTATGAAACGCATGAATAGTAGTGACAATGGATTGATGTTTTGCAACAGGAACAGTCCAGCTCGATACGATAGATTGATATTTTGCAAATTAACGATTTACGATATAGTTTTCCGATTTTACTGAGTAACTCTTTAATATTCGTTAAATACAATCCGGTTACCCCACCCTTGTTCTCCTTCACTACATCTGGACCACTTTGCCGGTATTTAAAGTGTTATTGTCAAACGTGCGAGCGTGACCAAAGACAAAAGCCTGATGTTGCGTAAAATCCTTAGATTGATCAGAGTCAGATATTAATACTGTTGGGTGCAGGCTCAGTAGTCGAGAGGTTAGGCGTTCGAGCAAGACCGAAAGGCCTGAATTCGAATCCTGCTAGTTGCAGGAGTGGATAACACTGTAAACGGCGTTTAGATTTCTATTCATTTTTGGCTTTATTTTTCCAGCTACATAAACCTACATTTTAAACCTGTTGTACACAATGACTGATAAAACTAAGTGTCCACTGATATAAAATGACAAATAGTTATTCATTATTCTGTCTACAAAGATTGATCAAATTCCGTTCGAAAGATAAGAACTTACATACATTTATCACGACTGTATCTTATAAATGAGTTATTAACATGGAAATATAAACCAAATCTACATGACAGTTAAATCCCGAAATATTGGTATTAAATTTTTGACTGTTATTTCGCTAACTTGAAATTGAATGTTTGCTACGTTAGTCAAATATGGCATTCCATTAAAACAGCTTACATCATACTGATACGTTTGGTACTTTGTAGCTTGAATTTCCTCATTGATCGTGTTAAGATTACAATTGATAAGACTCATTTGACATAATTGTATCCTGTATAAATCACTTCGATATAGCCATCAGGTCAGAAACAGAGGAATCCAGTACTCGTGCTTCATCCTATTTAAGACTCGTCTTTCACCTCGATATACCTGTCATATCTTAGACTTGATATTCATTCCCGGACTCGAATCTAGTAGTGTTTGCTTGAAGTTCTGTGATACTTTGGATAAAAAATTAATACAAATGCATGATTTACAAATAGATTTTTATAAATCTACCTATACTGTAGCCAAAATTGTATGCTAACATGAGTACACATAGTGCATATTCTGATAATCTTGATTGTTTCAAGATTTACATACTCATTCTATGCATATTCTCATTAGAACTTAAAAATATGTGTATCAGTTAAAGACACCCTATCCTACTTAGCACACACATAAAGTTGTTAGAACAAACCTTAGAGAAACAAATTAAGATGTACTTGTTTCAATAGATGTAAATAGTATTTTTAGTAAAAACTCCTAGTGTTGTGCACGATAACTCAGGTGAAGCCATCAACATCTATATTTAAGCGGATATTACAAAGTTGTTAAGCATATGTACAAAAACATTCCCGTGAAATCATCATTTGCAAATTAATCCTTATTTGTTTCAGATTTCAGTGTTCTTTCATTTAAACTGTTCAGACTTCAGTTCACTTTACCCTTACCTACAAATTGCCTTCTGTTCTCCTTCTCGATCTTTTGCTGTCAAACGTTTGATTTCCATTTGATATCATATACTACTTATGTGAACATAAGTAGCGCATACACCACACTATGACTTGACTTTTATTAGATATAATTTTTTTAATAGTCACAAAGCCAAGCGATAACCCACTGAGCATTATGCTTATTTCCTTGTAGGTCGATGAAAAATCTCCCATAGGCTGCAGATAGTTCGACTTAATAAAAGTCAGGTTGATTTTCTGCATTTTTTGCAAATTACGTATTAATAAATTAGAGCTTATGGAATTTCAAAGTGAAGGTTTAAAATAAACTCACCTGCAATATTCTCAGTACTTAGATAAGACACCGATGTAAATGACTGTGATATTTAAAGTTAAGAGAAACGCAACATTTAAACTTTCGGTCATTATTACCTAATTCATGAGTTTTAAATCAAACGCTTTTTTCATAGCATGAATATTCCATAAACGAATATCGAAACCAAATAAAAAACTGAACAGTTGATATAAAAAAAAACTTAAACACTGTTAATGTTAACTTATTAAAATTTAGATAAAGTACCTAAAAATAATTTGATTATTTAATGTACTTCTTGAAATCCTGAATCGATCATTGTTAGATCACCATTAGAAACCTGGAATCACTGAAAGATGGCGGTTTCGTCCTCGTTAGGGAATCATCAGTAGCATTGAGCATACAGAACTCCTGAAACTCACAGGATTTGAACCTGGGAGTTCAATCCTGTCTGATGTAGTTAGTAACTGCATCAAAGGCAAATGGGTGAGGTTGCGTAAAATCCTTCGATTGATCAGAGTTAGACCTTAACACCGTCCAGTGCCGGCCCAGTTGGCTAGAGGTTAGGCGTTTTGCGCGCCAGGCCGATGGCCCTGGGTTCGAATCCTGCGAGTTGCGGTGGACGTGGATGCCCACTGCCACTGATGAATTCCATACCAGGACGAAATGGCCATCTTTTAGTCCTTCCAGGTTTCTTCTAATGTGACTGACCAATCTCCACCGCCCTATCATACGGGCTGTACTCCTATCATCTAATCTATAATATGAAATTATTATTTTTTAAAAATCTTAATTAACAACAATTACAAATTATAAATCATGTTCTCACTATAATTACTGTAGTTTAATTTATAAATTTTCTGTTTTCTAACTTCAAAACAACGTCTTTTTTTCTTCCAGTGAAAGTATATTCATTCAATGACTATACCAGTAACATTCCAATCATTGCATGAAACATCAAATTCAGGATTAATGATACATTCTTGTGATATTCCGCATACATTCGACACTCAGCTTATATCATCAACACTTTCTAATCATACTACTAATAACAGTACGTATACAACTACTACTGATAATAATAATCATCATCAACCTCGTTACTGTAATTCAATCGGACCGAATGATACAACAAATCCCATGATTACCAATGGTTTATTTCCTGAATGGTCATCGTTGAAATTGTCATCGAAATATGATGATTGTGAAAGGAATCAATCGGATAACTATACAAATCATTTAATTCTTGGTGCGAATTTCGAATTGAATTATCCTAAATTGCCCAATTCCAATGAATGTAATTTAGATGAAGAGAAAAATAGTAATTCTTCATTGCTTCCTGACTGTTGTTTATCCAAAAGCGGTTTAATCAGTGAATTAGTTCATAAATTAAGTAATAACGATGATCGGAATACACAGAATCAAATAGATTTGTATGCACAGAATGAATTATTGAATTGTGATCATAACATTCCGTCAACATTGAACATTTTCACAACATTGACACATTCTGACATGAATGTCAAAATGACTAATCATTCTAAATGTTGTCCAGCTCCATGTGATCGATTTCATCGCGATCAACTGGGTAGTCCAATATGCGATGATCATTTGTCCATGATTTCATGTGATTTAACTAATGAATCCATGAATAATTCAAAAATGTTCAATTTAGAAAATCATGAATTGTTTGTGAATAAAATTCATCCGACTAAATCAGTGTTCAATGAAGAAATTATTGAATATCGAACATCATTGGAAAAAGTTAGGAATGCACCGAATCATAAAAAAAACAGTTTAGATAATAATAATACCGGTAATCATTCAATTTTATCGGTTAGTTTATCCTCGGAAGAGAGTGTGAAAAAACAAATCAGTGATTCTTCATATACTAAAATTGAACAAGATAAGACGATTTCACCATCATGTCTCAATTCATATGATCAATTTGCCATGAATCTACTGAATTCCACATCTTGCAGTAACAAAAATGAAAGTTTGAAAAATTTCCCTACTATAACGTCTTTCAATTTGAAAAAAAGTCAATCCACACCACTCAAACAATCTCGTTTATTAAAGCGTAGAATTGATGACACTTGTTCATCTTATCCCATAAATCATGAAATATCAATTTGTGAAAGAGATGGCACAAAATATCCAAGAGATCAATTTAGCCATTCTATAAAATTCACTGAATCAAGGCATAATTTTATTCAACATAATAATGACATGTATGATGATGAATATGCCGAAAAATCTTGTACATTGAACAATAATGAATTTCAATCTGTCCCAAGTGTAACACACTCATCAGTTGACTTTACATTTGATGAACATTTAATGCAAGAAATGAAAGAGAAAATTAAATGTTCACTGCCATGTTGTTTACCGACAATGATGATTGATTTAAACAAACCAGATGAATTTTCATATCATACAACATCAACTACTACTAGTAGTAGTAGTAGTAGTAGTAATAGTAATAGTAGTAGTATAAATAATCCTATGGAATTGATCAATTGTATTGACCATTCAATGATCAATAATAATAATAATTCCCTGACATCCTATATACCACAAAATTATTTACCTGATGAATCGTCATTATCAATCAACAATTTGGAAAAACTTCACTGTCCTCCTCCTCCTAATGAATATCCACTGTATTCCATGGAACATTTAAATTTTACTCCTACAGAAAATCTCAACTCTGTTACATTTGATTATTCTAATCAACCAAATAATACAACGCTACAACATTCTTATGTATCGCCGTGTACAGTTGATGAAGACTATTCAAATAAAACTACACCCTACAATCATGATCTATCATCACAGTCGATTCATTTGAATAATTCATCTAAACTCAATAATAATGATAGCGCTGTGGATAGTTTCACAATAAATCCTTTAAGCTATTTCTCATCAAATATATTTCCTTCAACAAATAGTATTCATGAAAAACTTAAAATGAATTCATCTTATTTAACAGCGCAACAACAAGCTTTCATTGTCAAATATTTTAATCATGATAAAGATTTTTTGAAAATGTCTAATTTCAGCGAAACAAATGAATTATTCAATGTAAATTCAACAAATAATTTATTGAATAATGAATCTGTACAAACAACTATTGATGAGATGCAACAATCTGATCAACAAAATAACATGCATACTACTACTAGTACTACTAATGATAATATTAGTAGTAGTAGTAGTTCATATTTCAATGAATTTGAACATTTTTCTCATTTCCCATTGAATTCAAATCAAATCGTAGATGTGAAAACTACTAATCATTCAAACAAGCCGTCATCATCATCAATATTTAATAAATCTCATAGAAAATTTCATCAAAAACATTTATATCATAATAATAATAATAATACTGAATTGGAAGTAACAGGAGACGAGAAAATGCATGATTTCAGTAGTTTGGATAAAATGTCTAAAACATGTCATAAATTAAATTCACAATATTATTACTATCATTATCATCATAATGTGAAAGAACCAACGAACATATCGACCAGTACAATCATGACACATCATACCGATTTATGCATGAATCATCATCCTCCTCCATATGATGGTTTCAATGGACTTGACGGTGACGTCGATGAAAAGAGGATGACAAAATTCCCAATGGAACAACGAATTCAATTAAGTCCATCATTACTTTCATCGTCATCACATTCCACGTGCTCGTTTTTAACTGGTACTAATAATAATAATAATAATAATAATAATAATAATAATAGTAATTGTACACCAACCTCTTCCTCGTCATCGTCACCGTCGTCAACATCCGCCTCATCGTTATCGTCTACATCAACACCGTCAATGATTACATTTAGTCCAACAAATACTCGTTTACCAACTATATCTAATTATCATGTGAATGATTTAGATTCTGTACCAATCAATGAAACTGATTGTCATCAATTATGTTTAGTTTGTGGAGATAATGCAGCATGTCAACATTATGGTGTTAGAACATGTGAAGGATGTAAAGGTTTTTTCAAGGTAAGCACAAAAAATTGATGATTATCAGCTGTATACTTGTTTCTTGTTTTAATCTGACTAACGTCCTTTTGTTAGCGGTGTTAGTTTTTTAAAGGGCTTTGGGTCGCTTAATTCACGCCAAATCCCTCTGCATTTATTCAGGCTTAGGGCCGGCAGTAAACTCTAAGGAGGCATCCAGGCGAAGTTAGATGGAAACGGCACTAAATATTTTTGTCTCAAAAATTAAATATAACTTCTATTTATTGATAAAAATGATAATTTTTCGAAGAAGTCAAATATTATTTTGAGTATTCTTGATTTCAAAAATAATTTTTTTCGGTGATATTTCAAATGAGTAGAAAATTTATATATCTGATGATATATTTTAGTGACATAATACAAGTTATTTATTAAGAGTTCTGAAGAAATTCAATTTTTCATAAGACGTTGTATTGAAATCATGAATCGATCATTATTAGACAACCATTAGAGACCTCAGATCACTGGATGTCCGTTTCGTTCGAGGATAGGACTCATTAGCAGTGTTCATCCATTATTCCTGCTTGCCGGACAAAAAGGGCTCTTCAACGTTTCCACGTTTCTGATGGCTGTCAAACAATGAGTGATTCATGATTTTCAATAGAACTCAATATTCCACAGCTCCGTCAGTTTTAACCTTGGTATTGTTGTCAATAAATGCAATAGTACAACCATGCTAACTAAATTCTGAGAAGTTAGAGGTGAACACTAAAGAGAGATCTTAGGCATACGTACAAAACCTTCCCGTGAAATCATCATTTGCAAACTAATCCTTATTTGTTTCAAATTTCAGTGTTCAGACATTAGTTTACTTTAAGTTACCTACAAATCGCCTTCTGTTCTCATTTTTTCCTTCTCGATCTTTTGCTGTTAGACGTTTGTTTTCCATTTGATATCATATATACTACTTATGTGAACATAAGTAGCGTACACCACAGAATCACTCAAAATTTTCTTTTTTCTTACTACTTCACTGCGCAAAGTCTATCAACAATTATTTCTCATTGTACATGATTTAAAGTAGATTACTGTAAGCAGTAATCTACTTAATATCATGTTCACAAGCATCTTATTCAAACGCTTACTTAAGTATTAGGGGTTTAAATCTATGCACAATTGCAATAACCTAGGAAAACAACGGTAAATCTAATCGTTAGACTGTTATCTTGCTTTGCCCATCCAATTACTAATGAATTATCCATTAAATATATAACCAATTCAGCCAGTGCACATTGAAAAAAAAACACATCGATTTCTTGCCTTCTTTTTTTGTTATTAACCAACAATAATCAAAATTAGACAATCTGACATTTTGTGTGTTTTTTGAATACCAGTCAGTTATAATTTTGATAAAATTGATGATGCCATACATCAATCATTCAATAAATTCAGGATAGTTTCAATGAAAATAATTTTCTTCTCTCTCTGGCCAATACATAATAAAACATTCCGATTAGTCATATTGATCAAGACAAGCTTTTATTCAATGTACAAAATAATGATTATGTTTAGTAATTGTATTGTATTGATATCAATGAGTCTTCTTATTTTTCTGGTAAATTTAAACAAAGTGTATTGAAACAGAAGAAGTTATCAGTTGAATTAATTACTTACTTTCGCCTATTACCTCATCAATGGGGCATAGACCGCTGAAAAGCATTCTACAACCTACTCTGTTTACGGCTATCCTTTCTAGCTCCACCTAATTTTTGTTCATCCATTTCTCGACATCGTGTGTTCTTTGGCATTCCTCTTTTCTGTTAGTTTGTCTTATGACACAGTTTGGTGCTTCCCTCAATGCGTTGCCTACCTGATTTCTTCCTCTACCGGAATCTGGTTTGTCCTGTCTCATACTAGGTTGTCACTGTTAGTGTCTGGCCTACGGATTCGAAGTAAATCGCTTAGAGAAACTGTTAACGAACACTTGTATGTTCTGGATGATGGCTTTGATGGTTCTTCAAGTTTTTACACCATTGAAAATTATGACTTTGGTGTTGGCTGACAGATAGTTGTGTTGAGGTTCAGATGCTTTCCGATTGTAGAAATGCAATCCTTGCTTCATCGATCCGCACCTTCACATCTGCATCAGATACACCTTGTTCATCAATGATCCTGATGAGTAAACAGATCAACGAGACTATTTTAACGATGTACCACATATGAAAATATCATATGTTCTGTTAACAGTATTTATAAAACCAACGTAAGATCTAATTCTTATGCCCTTCTATTAGTCCCACACTAAATATACACTGTACCTCGAATACAAGAGAAAAGGCGTTAATTACACTATAAACTCTTTACTCAAAAGTTACTTTATACACTAAAAAATAAGTGTGTTTATAGATTTACATATGATTTTGGGCATTTGAAAGCTTCGAGAAACCACAGTACATAAAATCGCGGTATAGCTAAATATCCAGTTAGGATTGTAGCATGTGATTCTGCATTTTCCATACGTCTCCGCGAAGGTTCTATTCAGTGTTGATTGGATGTCAAGTGTACTGGGCGTTTTTTGGCTTCTATTCACCTTTGAAAGTGATGTTTTTAAAGCTACAGATAAAATATACAGCATACTGAATCATTATATTTTTACCTGTGATAAGTTAAAGACATGTCAATTACAAAACTTGCTAATCAATGGAAATATTTGGTTTTCATTAATGAGAATAACGATGTAGGTGTGGTTGATTAGATCCCGATGTGGATGCGTAACAACATGATGGAGAAAAGGTTATAATATAAATAATCAACTTAATTATTGAATTTCTTCGAAATCATAGCTAGATTCAAGTTAGAAAAACCATTAGAAACCTGAAAACATTGAACGGCCGTTTCGTCTTACCAGGTATGGGATTCAACAGTGACAGTATGGATCCATGACTCCCGCTATGCGTAGTTACTGCATACAGCCGCTGGTCACGTCTTCTCACTAGAACTGCGCGAAAATTTCTTTACGAAGCTAGTTACTTGTGAGCACATTGTACGATTTTTCATTTAAAGTGTTATGAAAACGGCGATTTCATCTTGATATCATGAAGCGGTAGATTTGAACCTCGCTCTAATTATTTGGATCAAGCTGGATAGTTAGTATCACCTAGCCCTCAAATAAAAACCTGAAGTAGTTTTTAAAGCTAAGTACGTAAACCGTTTAACTGATAACTCCATTAAAAAATTCATGCGATTGGGTTATGAAATAAAATTTCGTATGATGGTTATTGCTGATTGATATTTTTAGTTCTGAGAATCATTCTCCTTTGATAAACAGAATATATATATATATATATATATATATATATATATATCGTACAGCCTGATTTTCCGAGGATCGGTGTTACTAACCCCATGCTCCACTTTTATACGGACTTAGGAGTCGGCAGTAACCTTTGAAGAGTTCTAGGTGCACTCGACTTTTAGGGTGTTATACTAAGCAAAAAACACCAGCAGATTCCCATTTGAATTTATATCACACATTTGTGAATTGAATAGAGTAAGAAATCTGACCTTTTTTATAAACTACTTACTTAAGCCCTGTAACCACCAATCAAGTATTCTCCAACTTACTCTGTCCTAGTCCTCGCTTTCCAGTTCTGTTCAATGTTTATTCATTCTTCTCAAGTCTTTATTCATTTCTCAGCGTAATGTGTTCTTTGACTTTCCTCCTCTTCTTTGACCTTGAAGATTCCCACTGAGGGCTTGTTTTCTGATGCAGTTGAGTGCTTTCCGCAATCTGCATCCTATCCACTTCTAAGTGACAGCTTATCGATTATTTGAAATGGTAATGAAGAAAACATCGTTTATTTGATAAAATTACATTTAACAAATAATATCAACGAAAACTAATATTATTATACTACTCAAATACATCATTCCAAATCGTTTTGCTGAACATATTTAATCATGTATTATGTACTCGGTAACCTAGAAACCATGTGTTGGGGATGTTAGATCCCCAAAATTCGCTTGATAAATGCCTTATTTTGGATTTCACATTTGCGAGCATGGGATGATCAGTTGACCCTGAGATTTCATTTCCCACCAGCAAAATCCATGGCTGTGATTGGCTGTTGTGTATTTTAGTGTGCTATTTTCGTAACTGTTCCAAGGACGTTTCTATGATGTATAAATAAACGAGAGTTGTTTGCTTGATTGTATTGTGATTGCTGAGTGTTTGTAGAATATACTTTCTACGCTTACAAAGGCCTTCTATCTTCAGCTTTCGATTCAAGGTAGCCTATCTGGACGCTGGTAGTTGTCTCGTTCACGTTTATCGACTAAGGTGAACTCGTAATAGCTTCAAGCGTACCTACTGACGAACATATCACCATGTTTTGATAGTTGGATCCCTGATCAGATAGGGGTTCCATTTTCGTTAAACTGATAAAAGTAAGCATGGCTGATACAAGTTCGGCTTCTTGTAGACCACTTGAATTCATAGTTTCAACTCAACTCAAAAATCATTTTGATAATTTTCATTTGAAAATTATAATCAATGTCCTAAATAATCGTTTCCGATCAGTTAGTTTCACAATATATGAAATATAGTACCCATATTCTACAAGAAAGTGAATTACATTTCTCTTTGCAAATGTTTTTTCCCTTCCTATTCTGCTTTTTCCTCTGATCTATTGCTTCAAGTTTCAAAAACCCAGTAAAAAAAAATTTTTACATCACAACTACGAAGAGGGTTGGGGGGAGGGGACAGGCAGTGTTTTTGACATTGTGAAATATTGTAGCTGTTTCATGTGTCTATTTATGTAGATACATGTATGTTTGTTTGAATTTTTTGCGATATTGAACATTGAATGTTGTGTGCGGTGTACACACAATTCGGTGTTGACAATGATGCTTACTTTTATGTATATACAGAGAGAGAATCTCATCAACAACTACAATTGTAGTACACACGTACAGATTTAAAAAAACGCATTCACACACACACATATACATATGAAAAAATGTATGTTGATTCTTAATGAGTACAAACTACATTTTTTTTACTGATATGAAAGAAGTATGCTGCATGTTGTATGTTGTATGATATCTGTAACGCACAATTGAATAGGTTTTATTTCCAATTCTGAAGTTTGTTGTGCATGAACACACCTATTGTTTGTATAGTTCGGTTGAAAAACAAACAATTTCTTTGAGGTATTATTCATTCATTGACTTACTTACAAAGTTTAATTAGCTAGTAGACTTTTTCAAAATCCCTCTCTCTCTCACACACACACACACTCATCTACACCTTCAACATTATACGATCAGTGTTCAATGGCATAAATTTTTTAAATACTCGTTTTTTTTGTATTTGACGTTGATTTAAATTACTGTTCGCTTGTTTGTTTCATCAACCTTTCTAGTGCTTTCATTTTCAAGCTACAGTGTATGCACGCACACACTCACACACACACCTACAGCAACTGCACCATGATCCAACACACACTGTAACTATCTTCTTACTCCATCAACGGATCGTGCAAACAATATATTTCTTAACTAATAAACTTTTTTTTCGTTACCTTAAACAAAAAACGAATATTTCAAAGGAAATGAAATAAATCTACGCAATATACTACTGTAATTTCAAACACTATATGTATGCATATATATAAATATATAGATATATACACATATACTACTGATTTAAAAATGAATTAATAGTAGTAGTAGTAGTAATAATAATAATAATAATAATAATAGTAACAGATAAACTCGAAAGAATATAATTCACAGAGAATAAATTACACAAGATGAGAAACGAAGCAATACCATGGGCATAACACAGAATCAAGATTTATTTTAGTTTATTTTGAAAATTTTTTTATTTATAAGTGAGATTTTTTTTGATTGGTAAGGGAATAAAATTAATTCACGGAATTATGTACAGCTTCGTTGCGCCTTATCGTTTCCTTTTAAAACAATGTTTTTGATGGTATACGAAAAGAAAAGAAGATAGTTTTGCGAGGAGAAGAAGGGGTTTGTATAACCTTGTTAAACAACAAGTGTGCTTTTCAATTTTGTTATAGAGTTCGTTAGTTGGAAAATCGATATGATGTCATCTATAAGTCTGACGAACAGGTACAATGTGGAACTTCTCACGTGCATGTATATCAGTGCAAGTTGTCATACTATATTAGTACACACAGAGAGATGCGATCGTCGAATCAAATCTCATATTGGTAAATGCAGTAAAAGTATTAGCGGTCATGAGAATATAGGTGTGGAGGAATTTAGATCATTAGAATTTGAGAGTACACAAAGAATGGATGCATCAGAACACAAAAAGTGGATGCATCTGCGTATTCGTGAATGATCATTGGTTACTATTGTCTTGTGGACCCGAACTAGGTAGTCTGCACCAACTAACATGGCTCAGTTCACTGTAATCAATAAAGAAGGCTCAGGACTGCTGACTTGTTCCATACTAAGATGAAACAGCTGTCCTATGCTTCTAGGTTTCTAATGACCTCTTTGTTTAATTGACATACGTAATGTCTCTGGTGTTTAAGAATTTTTGACCATTTTTTATTCTGACAAAGAAAGTAAGTTTGAAGCGATTATTGAGAAAGTTGAATAATGGCTACCACCGAAATTCGGGACGCATGTCTGATTCTATTTGTGACTCTTCAGCTAAATGCACCAGTCACAGTTGAGAGTCATTGTTCACTCTGGAACTCAAACATGACTATTGGAGTTCATCCCTGTGGAGTGAAGGCTCTGACCACAGAACACATTGGATGAGGTTGTGCAAAATCCTTAGATTGACCAGAGTTACACAGGAACACCGTCGGATGCGTGCTCAATCGTCCACAGGTTAGGAGTTCGCGCGCATGACCTAAGGCTTCATGTTCAAACCAAGCAAGCGGCATTAATCGTAGGAGTAGACTGCTGATGAGTCACATACCAGAGTGGTGCGAGCTACTTATAAGTAGTATATGACGTGAGTGTCAACATAATGTCTGGCAGCAGAAGATGGGGGAAGATCAAGAAAGGAAGAGTTAGAAAACTATGGAATTTTTATGAAACGCATGAATAGTGAGTGACAATGGATTGATGTTTTGCAACAGAAACAGTCCAGTTGGATAGGATGAACTGATATTTTGCAAATGAACAATTTACCATATGGTTTTCCAATTTTACTGGGTAACTCTGTAATGTTCGTTAAATACAATTCGGTTGCACCACCTGTGTTCTCATTCACTACACCTCTTAGTGCCTACATTTTTCTAGCAGTGGTCTAGTAATGGTTTGTTTTATGACTTCACCAATGTCTCACGCATTCTATCCCCCTTATTTTCGACATTTTTATGCTTTAGATATATCAGTTTGATAACTAATATGAAAAAAACAAGAATGTACTGATAGATGGTTTTAATTTAGGTTGATTATTTTTCATCAGCGTTCATTTATCAAGTATGAAAGAAATATATTGTTGTCATTAAATTCTGTCAAATCATATGACTTAAAGTATCCTTAGAGGAATTAAACAAAAAACTGTTCGTTTTATGTTTTAGAAAACTACTATTTTACACATTGAAATCATGAATAAATCACTGTCATGCCACTATTACAAACTTGGAAGCACTTTACAGTTGTTTCGTCCTGATATGAGACTCTTCAGTAGTGCGCACCAATTTTTCCTTCTACCTATTGGATTCGAATCCAAGACATTCGGTCTTGGGCATTAACGCTTAACCTCTGGACCACTTAGCCGGTGTTAGTCGTCTAACTCTGATGGATCTAAGGATTCACGGCAACCTCATACATTGTCTTCGGTAGATAGTGCCTACACTCGACAGGCTCGAACTTCACTGGTTACGTCTTTTTTAAAAAAAGATGTTTTTCTCAACAATGTTATGATAGTCGATAAAATACAAACAAATGATTCTTTTACTGGTAAATATTTTATTGAAAATATGTAGGATATAAAGATATCTGTTAAGAATAATAGTTACAATTGCCATATACATCTATTCAGTGACTATTTTCTTCTATATAACCATTGTAAACCTGAGCAGTAGATGGCTGTTTAGTTTTAGTATGATACTCTCGCTAACACAGTCCACTCACAACTCTGTCACTATAGAGTGGACGAAAAACTTTCGGCCCCTTAAGCAAACGTTTAACTTATATATATATATATAACAGTGAGCCAAGGTCCAACGGTATTCATCCATGTAATAATGTATGATATTTTGAACAATCTGATTACATAACATCTTTTAGATCTGTTTCTGTTGAAGAATACAGGTCCTGATATAAGAATAATTCGAGATAGTCGAAAAAAAACTCATCACAGTACTCGTAATGGCTGTGTATAGTTTTGATTGGAAAATGGATTTGTCTTAGAACAATTAGCTTCCCAGTTCATCAAGGCGATTTTCATTGACCTTGTCTAAATAACATTTGGCCATGTGTGTCAAGGTTAGCGGAAAATAATATCATAAAGACCGCTTAATGAAATGTACCATGGATAGCTGACTTAGACCCTCGTCACACCATAGCACATACAGTTCATTTCACTTATGAATATCAGGGTTATATATGAATATGTTTCTTGGAAAAAAAGAGTAATATGAATTACTAAACCATTTAATTTTACGTAGTCATTCGGTTTCGAATGTTATTCATTGTGTAACGAAGTTTCAGTTGATTGATTCAGTTATTTAAAACCATTACTTACTTACTTACTTATGCCTGTTACCCCCATTGGAGCATAGGCCACTGAGTTATTCTTCTACAGGATGTGGTCGATAACTCCACGCTCAATCCTACCTCTTTATCAGGGCTTGGAACCGACAGTAGCCTCACAGGAGCTACAGGCGGAGTTATTTTATACCATAACTACCAACTCAATTTGAAACGGTTTTGTATTATCCGGTTGTTGATATTTTTACATGAAATTCGATCGGTTTTTGGGTGACTTATGGGATTTCTGTGTAGATTGCCTTGATCTAATCATTATAGAACAAGTTTATGGAGAATATACACGATTCGTCTTTCATTGGACTATTCTTTAGCTGGATATACTTTCACCGCTAAGATTTTGTTCACTGCAGGAATTCATGCTAGTATTGTTCACTTCAAACACCAACGTTTTGTCTGTTTAGCTATCGAGTTCAGATAGTTACTCTCTTATAAAGCGGGAATGTGATTTACCTAAATCTGAAGTTGTTTGGATCATCCCATCGATGTCTTGACTAAAATTTGATCAGACTTGGTCGGTGTATGGATAGCATTGGTTTCAAACACTATCGCATCTCAGATTGAACATCAAGCTAAAGACCAGTTGTAATTAAGTGAAAACGCGCGTCTATAATTCCACTGTTAACTTCATTCTATGTTATAGTTTATGTTAATCGACCAGTGAGTAGTAATCGGTATCATGTTTGCTAATCAAATACTTTCGATCGATTTAAAAACCTAAATTGTAATCCAACCAACTTAGAATGATGTGTCCGATATTTTGATATACCTTTGCATTATGTAATTTAGTACTCATTCAACAAAATATATTTTCAGTCTTGTAAAGAAAATGATACTCTCTTTGCGATTTACTCCATATCACACACTAATCATTTACCCCCCAAGGCGTTAAAAGGTTTATTTAGTTGAATTACGCCCCCAGAAAACGTATAAATAGTAGTAGTAGTCAGTCAATTGTAAATTCAGCTGTTATGTAAAAGTGCACCAAGGTATTCTGTATGTTACACCATTTCGTAACATGTATATATACATATTTATTAAACAAGGTCACTGATAAGTTTTTCTATTCATTTCAAAGCTTTCATCACCTTATCTGAAACTTATCTGAAACCTCAAAAAAAACAAACAAAACAAACAAACATTGTTTTAATTAACTAAAAAAAAGGAGAGGGAAGAAATGACGTTTTAAACAGAGTTTACGCGCGCGCGCGCATGCACGCACACACATGTAGAAATTGATAAATTAAAACAAATATTTTTTTAATCCACTGTATGATAATAATACTAGGATAAATAAGCTTTCATATAAATGGAATGTGGTAGCCACTGAATTCATGCCTTCACTTTTTTTTATTCGATATTATTCACCTGTAAAAAAAAGAGAAAAATACTTTTCTATTTGGTTAACATCAATGCATACATAGTTCACCTACTGTGATCATACCTTCAACATAACAAATTTTTTATGCCGCTGATTGATTAAAATAGAAACCATCTATCTAACTACTACTACGACTACTACTACTACTACTAAGACTACTGTATAATCTGTATGTACATACTTAGCAAAGTGTATTGCCACTCTCGCACACACACACACTTGCACACTTGTACACTTGCATTTACATTCGAATAGCCTTGCTTCGTCTATTTCTAATTCATTTTTTCTCGTTTATTTCCTTATTTCGCTCGTTCGCTCGCTCGCTCGCTACCCTCAAAACATCATCATTATTCATGTTATCTAAAACTATTTATCTTTTTTTCTTCATAGAATCTATATATATATATATATATATATATATATATATATATATATATATATATATATATATATATATATATATATATATATAAAACTAAGGGTGTGTTTTTATTGACTAGGGCAGATATTATCCAACCCTTTAATAGATAGGCCAATTTTGACCCTTTTCAAGATGAATTATTATTATTAATATTATTATTATCATGTTGCATATATATTATTCAATTTGTCTAACACATATTTTTAATGATTATTGTAAACTCTGAATGATGATGATGATGCTGATGATACCTGACTAACTAAGGTCAAACTTCAACTGATCCTCTCAGTATTTGTAATACATGTACTATGTATGTATGCATGCATATTGTAGCAATGTGTATGTCAGTTGATTTACAATAGTAATTGTATTCTTACGATAAATTATTCTAATTTTTCCTTATATATGGCACAATTTCCTAAAGTGAATGATTGTTTTTAGAGTACGTTAAGAATGAATAATAGTTTTGTTGATGATCGGAATTTATTGACTAGGTGCAATTAAATGAACCAGTCTATCTTAACATTAAAATCTGAATGTAAGCAAGTACTCCAGAATGGGCGCACAGTCTTTAATGTAGGTTGTCCACCGATGGCTGATAAGAATGTGATCTAGTTAGGTTCATTGCAGGGGTTCGCCATGTTAATCGTTTCAAAAATTATACTAGTACAGTAGATTAGAATTTTTGAAAGTGATTGATTGTTTTTGGAGTACATTAGGAATAAGTAAGATTAAATGAGTCAGTCTATTATCAAGTTTAAACAAAAACCTTGTAAAAACGTTCTAATTTAAAAAGAAATTAATCTGTTACACGCTAGTGAATCCTTTAAGTCCCAGTGTGAATTTACAACAAAGTTGAGTTCAAAGATGTTGAACTGTAAAATTGATATTCCATGCTTATATATATCATAGATTGACTGAATTTGAAAAGTTGAGGTAGTACATTTTGATTTCAGTACCACAATATCAATCTTTGATGAATTTAAGGATGAGTGCTGTTCATGAAACTATAGATTTTAATAATTCCATAGCTTGCATTACGGGGTTGTGAAGATTGTTAAGTTACACATTTTTGAAACTATAAATCGATCAATGTTAGACCACCATTAGAAACCTGGAAGCACTGGACGGCCGTTTCGTCCTGGTATGGAACTAGTTAGGATTGCCGATCCACGACTCCTGCACCCTGCAGCATTCGAACCCGGGACCTTCGGTCTTGTGCGCGAACGCCTAACCATCGGACCACTGAGCTGGTGTCTAATGGTGTCAATGTCTAACTTGATCAATTCACGGAGTTGCGCAACCTCATACACAGTCTTCGGTAGTTACTGTCTACACCCGAACAGGTTGAACTTCACTGATCAAGTCTTCCCACTAGAACTCGGAGAAGATTTCTCACTGAGCTAGTCACTAGTGAGCACAGGTAATTTGCATTACGGGGTTGTGAAGATTATTAGGTTACACATTTTTAAAACTATATATCGATCAATGTTAGACCACCATTTGAAACAATACCGAAGGTTCTGGGTTCGAATCCTGCGGGGTGCAGGGGTTGCACTGCTGAGGAGTGCCATACCAGGGCGAAACGGCCGTACAGGCCGTATGGCAGTACAAATCGAAAACTAAATTACGCATTATTTCTCGTTAGTAAATGTATTTTGAGAAAAATAAGTGGTTGAATACCTAAATTCATAGCGTTTTGGAGATTATTGATTTTCATTGAAGCAGTCACCCACAGAAGAGAATGATTAAGGTCGTGCAATATCTTTGATTGATTCAAGTTAGAAATTAACACTGTTGCATGAAGGCTCAGTGGTCCAAAGGTGGTTGAGCTAACGTCCTGGGTTCGAGTCTCGGAAATGGCGATCATAGCTGCACACTGCTGATGAGTTCCATGCTCAGACGAAATGAATGTCCAGTTCTTCTAGATTTCTAATCGTGATGAAACAGCTATCAACGATAAGTGTATTTATATTACTGGTTTGAGGAGCCGACAATTCTAAATTTTCTTACTATTCACATGAAACCAAATCTTGTCTAATGATGCCGAACAAATCAAGTTAACAGATGAAGTTAGGGAAAGCATGAGCAATGACAGGAATTTCTTCAATAACGAAATATTTATTGAGGATTTTATAAGGAATATAAGCCAAGCTAAGTTGGACAATTACTACTGTCCTCTTCTTGTACTGGACTTCTCAGTGTGGCTCATCCTTGACTCTGCCACTAGAGTTCCAATCCAGGAAAATCGGTCTCACAATTTGAACACTAAACTTGTAGATAGTTTAGTCGGGATCCATAAGTGTGCAAGTTGAAACTCAATCAATTCAAGATAACGAAAAGTTAAATGTTTATCAAAATCTTTGGATTTCAATTTGACAGCTAGTTAACTTTTTTGATGTTCAGTTTTCAACTTCGGAAATTTGTAAACATAACGTAAAGTAATCTAATCTAATAACAAGAATCCTTGAGCATTAGTATTAGAAACCTGGAAATACTAGCCAACCGTATCCACGACAGCCATACGAAAGAATCAAACACATTGATACTGGCTAACTGGTCTGTAGGTTGGAAGTTCTCGAGCAGTTTTGAATATATAGAATATTTGACTTGTATTGTAGTGTAACACAAATTCAAGATCTTTTATCAAGTTTACATGTTATCAAGTTGCACATTATCCATTCAAATCATGATATTAAATATAACTTCCCTAGTATAAATAGAAATGAATGATGAGTTGTTTTGACGTTTAAGATAGATTCTTTCAAAAATGATTTGTCAGAAAGAAAAGTTACTTTATTGTAATGACTGATCGATCAGTGTTAGACCACCATAAACTAGAAACCTGGAAGCACTGAACGGCAGTTTCGTCCTGGTATGAGGCTCATCAGTAGCGCGCATCCACGACTCATGCTACACACAGGATACAAAACCAGGACCTCTGGTCTCACGCGTGCGAACGCTCAACTTCTGGACCACTGAGCCGGTAGCTAACGACATCAATGTCTAACTTCGATCAATCGACGGTATTGCGCAACCTCATCCACTATCTTTGGTGTGCACTGCATCACACCCCAGCAGTGTTGCGAACTCCACTGGCCACGACTTCTCATTAGAACTCACGGAGCTAGTCACTAGTGAGCACGTGATTATTTGCATCATGCGGGTTGTGTAAAATTCAATTTCAACAAAGTAACTTAACAATCTTTTTTTGTTTGACGTGTGATTTATTTGAAAAACTTTACCGATAAACAAAAGACGAACATCTTGTTCTAGTAGTTGAGAAGTAACAATAAACTCTGGATAGGTTTATTAGTTAGTATGTTAAATTGTACATATGATAGTTAGTTCACGCGCCACATTTTTATATTCAATATTCACTGTTTAACAAAAGGTAAAAGAATATTGAATTTTTTATTCTGTTTCTTATTTCTTCAGAGAACAATTCAAAAAAATGCTCAATATGTATGCCTTCAAGCTAAAAATTGTGTAGTAGATAAACGTCGACGTAATCGTTGCCAGTATTGTCGATTTCAAAAATGTTTAAAAGTTGGAATGGTTAAAGAAGGTGAGTTGATTGGAATTCTGTGTAAAAATTGATTAGGAAATTTCTAGAAAGATGTGTGATTATCTTTATTATTGAGTTCGTTCTTTTATGAAAGCTAAATGAGACACGACTTGATATCGGCGAACGAAGCGTACACCAGTGACGTAATAACAAGATGGCCATCTTATTCTCTGGTAAGCAAACCTGCAAACCAAAGCAAGAAGTGCTAAATCCCCACGAAAACTGTATAAGCCATTAAAAACCTTGAGCAAACGAACTGACAAGCGTTCACTGAAATTGTGATCTACTCCGTACGAATAGCCACCTTCAAAAACAGGCTACAAAATGACAAATTAGATGAGACCATTAACCAATGAGCAGTAAGTCTCATTCAAGTGGTACAACCAAAGTGAAGGTGATAAGAAGCACTTTTGACACGGCAATAAGATATTCCAAGCACTTTTGTCGCAATAAATAAAAAACCAGCGAATAACTAGTATGGCAGTTTGGTCTTCGAATAAAAAAACGCATCATTGTTGGCAATGTGACCTATATTAGAAATAAATGTCTAAATTGCATACTGATACTACGCTAACTAATCTTTGCTTTCCTATTATTCTGTGCATTAGGGATTTCTAAGTATACTGAAATCATGAGTCAGTCATTGTTAGGTCACCATTAGAAACCTGGAAGCACCGTTCTGCCGGGTGAGATGGCATAAAATCCCTAGACTGATTAGAGTTAGATATTAACACCGTGGCATGCCGGATTAATGGTCAAGAGGTTAAGCGTACGCACTCAAGAACGAAGGTCCAATGTCCGAATCTTGCAAGTGACAGAAGTCGTGGATACGCACTACTGATGAGTAGTCGTAAACCAGAAAGCAACGGTTGTCAAGTACTTCCAGGTTTCTACTGGTGGTCTTACAATGACAGATTCATGATATCAGTGAAAACAACAATCTCCACAACTTTAAACGAAAAACTAGCTAAATATACTTATTATCTGTCGTTTCATACTACTTTTAATTTTTTCAAATTTTTTTCCATAAAAATTATTAAAACCAATTATGGAGAATATGCTGCTCCTTAATATCTCAATTCAGGAATAATTACATACTTACTTACGCCTGTTACCACCAATGAAGGAGCTTAGGCTGCCAACGAGCATTCTACAATTTACCCTGTTGCTAGCCTTCCTTTCTAGTTCTGTTCAGCTGTGGTTCATTCTTTTCGTATCTGTCTCCTTTTCTCTGTGTAATGTGTTTTTTGATCTTCCTCTTTTTATTTGGCCTTGAGTATTCCAAGTGAGGGCTTGTCTTTGGATTCAGTTGGACGATTTCCTCAATGTGTGTCCTATCCAACTCCAGAGTGTTCTCCTGATTTTTTTCTCAGCTTAAATCTAATCTGTTTCCTCCTAAATTAGATTGTTGCAGATAGTACCTCAATTTATGAATAAAAAAACCATATAAATGCGTGTTCTGTAGATCATATTTTATGTAAATTAAGTTAAGCACTATCTATAAGAGCCAATAGGTTCAATGTGTAGTTATCATGTACTGCGGGTTAGGCGTTCGCGTGCAAATCCGAACACCCTGGTTTCTAATCCTGGCTGTAGCAGGAGTCATGAATGCGCACTACCACTGATGAGTATTCTCATAACAGGAAGAAACGGTAGTCTAATGATGGTCTTAAAACTTATTGATTCAAGATTTCAAATAGTAATTCAACTCACTCCACAACCTCATAATGTAAGGATATATAGTTACATTGTCCAGTAACAAATATCTAGTACACATTAGATATGAGATGAAAATTACCTGAACACAACTTTACATACTTATGTTCATCTCTTTACAATAAAATCATATACCACTGCAAACAAATTGAATTTTCTAACAAAATTAAGGTAAAAAAATAACGTTAATTTAATTATAGTAATAATTAATAATTATATTACTATTATTATTAAAAATAGTAATAAAGGTAAATTCTTTTGTAGAAGAAAATTGAATTTTCAAAACTTCCGCCTAATTTTTTGTTAGACAAATCCACTTTTTTTTTTGTAAAATGTATAGAGGTATGAGCGTCAAAATTAATGTCGATTTAATGAACAGCGTATCCGTTGATAGTTTCATTGTTTTGAAAGCTGAAAAAAAAGGTTAACTGATAGGGTGAAATTAAATTAATGATTTTACTAGGATCTTGTATGCGCATTTCCGAGACACAGCATACATCGATTGAGTGAGATTCTAATGTCCTAGATAAAGAAGCCTGTTGAACTATTTGACATAATGTACGTACATTAAATGCACCAACATGTAGTCTAGAACGGGTTTTCAAGAGACCAGGAAAGACGTCTCGTGAACTCGCTTCGTCTGCATTAGCGGTGCAGTGTGAAAAGGGACTGTGAATAGAGTTCGTTGTGGAGATAAGAGAGGTATTAAAGGGTGAAGGAAGGAGTTGATTTTGACCAATTCGGTCTCGTGTGCTGTTACGGGTATGAGGGCGGTTGTCACTTCCCGGCTGCCCACACCGTGGAACGTTGCTTCTTGAGGAACTTGAAAAAGAAAGGTAAATTAGTGCTCGACTTAGAGACCTGGATGCGTGACCGCAGAGCTCAACGGACAACTGCTTGCGGCCGATCACGCACGGCCTTTTTATGTAAGGTTTTTTGATTATTAGCTCCGCTCTTGAAAGTCCTTAGTGGGCAACCCTACCGCCGGAGACGGAATTCCGTGAGGTAGAGTGATGTGTGACACTTTTAGATTCGAACTTTTCTAACCCTTCCCTCCTTGTGAGAAGGCAGCATCACAGCAGATGATGGTTGTCTGAGGGAAACACCTTACTGCTGTCACACCCCTCTTCAGTCAGTCAGCAGTACGACTTCGCCCTCAGACCTTGAGTAGCTGCTTTTAGTCTCATCTTTCTCCAATTGACCTGCCTGGCATGGTAGAACATTCAGGAATATATGTTCCAGTCAATATAGCTCGGTTGAATCATCACGATAGGCAAGCCCGAACACCACGTCAAGGTAGCATCTTCGGTTGGGGATGCTCACTGCAACTGATGAGTATTCTCATAACAGGACGAAACGGCCGTCTTTCAATGATATCAGGTTTCTAATATTGATCTATCAATGGTTGATTCATGATTTCGAAAAGTAATTCAATTTATGGTGCGTGCTATTTATAAGTAGTATATGACGTGAGTGATAACATAATGTCTGGCAGCAGAAGATGAGGGAAGATCAAGAAGGGAAGAGTGAGAACACAATGGAATTTGTATGAAACGCATGAATAGTGAGTGAAATGTCAGACAATGGATTGATGATGGATTGAAACTGTGCAAATTAACCGTTTACGATATGGTTTTACTATTTTACTAAGTAACTCTGTAATTTTCATTAAATACAATTCGGTTGCCCTCACCTGTGTTCTGCTTAACTGCCAACTCATTCCACAACCTCATAATGTAAAGATATATGATTTTACATTGTCTTGTAACAAATATCTAGTACACACTAAATGTGTAATCAAAATTTCCTGAACACAACTTCACATACATATGTTCGTTTCGTTTAAACAAATTGAATTTTCTAACAAACTTAACATAAAAAAATGTAATAACGTTAATTTAATTATGATAATAATTAATAATTAATAATTATATTACTATTATTAATAATAATAATAGTAATAAAGATAAATTATTTTTGTAGAAAATAAAAAACTAAATTTTCAAAATATTTTGGTTTTTTTCGCATCCAAGCAAGCGTAACTTCGCCTTTTTCTTTCAGTTTTCAGAAAATCAAAATAAGAGTAAAAAATCAAAAAACTATCTACGTATTCTTCTACACTGTTCATTAAAACAACATTCATTTTGACGCTTATATCTATCTACTTACTATCATCTATACATCATAAGTATACCTACCTATGTATCTAATGTTAATGTACTGTACTGTACTGTAACAATGTAACCAGATAATGACTAGTTCATATATATATATATATATATATATATATATATATATATATATATATATATATATATATATATATATATATATATATATATATATATATATACATAAAATAGATGCACATTTTTTTGTGTGGAAAAAATATATATATACTACTTTTCAAAGTAGAATTCGGTTATGTTGTTCTGTGCATGCATACACATCAAAAAAAAAAAATTCAACTTCCATTAAAGAATGAAAATAAGAAAGAATAAAAATAAATTCTGACGTTTTCTCTTTTTTGGTTAGGGTTTAGTTTTTCACTTTCTTTCAACAAAAAAAATGTATTTTCCACTTTAGTGCAATTTTTAATTTCAGTAGTATATTGCTGACTACTTTGTGTTTTTTACTAACAAACAAACAAACAAACATGTTTTTTTTCAGAAAAAAAAATAAAAAAATGCCGTTTTTGATCATAATGACTGACGATGAGATGCCGATTTGTATTATTGGTGTTACTTAGCATACCAGACTTAAAATGATTTATTCGCTTGACTTCACTCACTCACTCACTCACCCACTCTCACTACATTATTTATAAGTTAATGGGCGAAAAAATAATCATTGAACAGAGGAACAACACCGAAATGAATGAGATGAAAACTATTCACTCTTGTTACGTCCATTAACGTTTACGTAGCTTTGTGTGTGTGTGTGTGCGTGTGTGGATGTACGGGTATACACAGATACCTACCTACCTACCTATCTATCTATCTATCTATCTATCTATTTATCTTTGATTTACTTTGAAATACACTTTTCTTTTCTTGATAAATGTAAAAATTAAAGTAGAAGAGATAATTAATTTTTGTGTGTGTGCAGAAAGTGTAAAACCAACAACACATATGAACAGCTTTGAAAGGGGAACATTAAAAATAAGGGGGTACTTTATGCTTACACAAAAATCAATGTCTATTTACGTATTTGCTTGGATGCAAGTGAGTAAAATAGTGTGTGTGTGTGTGTGTGTGCGGAAAACAAGTAATTTGATTTTTATATTTTTTCTTCTCTGTTATTGTTAGTGTTATTTAAGTAGACAATGATTACACATTGTATATAATATAGTGAGTGTTTTGATAATAATTTACAGTACTACTGTGGAGTGAGCTACTTATAAGTAGTATATGACGTGAGTGTCAACGTAATGTCTGGCAGGCAGAAGATGGAGGGAAGATCAAGAAAGGAAGAGTTAGAAAACAATGGAATTTGTGTGAAACACATGAATACTGACAATGGATTGATGTTTTGCAACAGGAACAGTCCAGTTCGATATGATGATGGACTGATATTTTGCGAATGAACGATTTACGATATGGTTTTCCAATTTTACTGAGTAACTCTGTAATTTCCGTTAAATAAAATTAGATTGCCCTCACCTGTGATCTCGTTCAATACACTACTACTACTACTCCGACTACTAATACTGCTACTACTGCAACTACTACTACTACTACTACTCACACTACTACTACTACTACTAATACTACTACTACTGCTGTAGTGAAGGAGAACACAAGTGAGGGCAACCGAATTGTTTTTAACGAATATTACAGAGCTACTCAGTAAAATAGGAAAACCATATCGTAAATCGTTAATTTGCAAATCTTCAATCAATCATCAATTCATTGTCTGACATTTCACTCACTATTCATGTGTTTCATACAAATTCCATTGTGTTCTCACTCTTCCCTTCTTGATCTTCCCCCATCTTCTGCTGCTAGACATTACATTTACACTCGCGTCATATACTACTTATAAGTAGCGCGCACCACACTACTACTACTAGTACTAGTACTGCTACTACTGCTACTAGTACTGTTACTACATTGGATAGCTCAGAAATTTCTGTTGGTGGAGTTTCGTTCTCTTTGAGCTGAGAATGTTTTGATTGTGGTGCATTCATCACCATTCTTCCAAACAACAACATTTCAGTAGCACGAACTTTACGATAGTGAAGTGAAATATTCGAATTTCTCTACGTTTGACCACTTCACTGATCTTAGGAGTCGTATCAGTGCTTGGTGACTAACGAAATCTCGGCACGGATACAGAAAGCTTGATTGACTTTAGCCAATTTACGTCATTTATGGCGTAGGCGAGGTATCCGTTTGCTGACTAAAGGACGAGTGTACTGCGCAGTAGTTCGCTCCGTCCTAATTTATGGCTGTGGAACATGGCCAGTGAGAGTAGAAGATATTTGTAGGTTACTGGTTTTCGATCATAGATGTCTTCGAAGCATTGCTCGTTTATCCTGGGACGACGGAGTAAGCGATGCTGTTTTAGGAAACGTGTACAATGTAAGGTTGGCAGGTCAATAGATGAAGTAGTGAAACTTCATCAGTCGAGGTGATTGGGACATGTGTTATGAATGCCCAACCGCCGACTGGCCTGGTCGAGTTATGTTTTGTGGTGTAGGAGTAGGTTGGAAGAGAGCAGGGAACAACCAAAACATAGCAGAAATCCATGAAGTTAGTGATAAGTGGACTGAGCCATGTTGGAAGGTGTCGACTACCTGGTTGGGGTCCGCTAGGCGATAGAAACCGATGGTTAGAGACCTTAAATGACTTGGCTCAAAACCGTTTGCAATGGTGCAGGTGCATTCATTCTTTGTGTTCACTCAAATCCTAAACTTTTTTATTCTTCATCACTTTATCTTTATCTTTTCAAGTCTATTTCACTAGATTCTACTTCTTGAATAATATCTTCTAATCCTAACCTCTCCGACTACTGCTAATACCTTTTCTACCTCTATTACTAATGGATTTGAATTGACAATTACATCTCTGTGCTAATGTGGTTTGCCAGCATGAACTGATGTACTTATGTACGAAGTTCTACGTTGCTACTGATTGATTGATTGGTTGATGTTTGACCTATAGATTATTCTGTTAACCTTGATCTTGATTGGTTGCTCGTGACCTTAAACCTTTATCTTGATTGTATCCCCTTCTGACTTGTTTCTTGATTCCAAATAGAAGAGTATAACATTTTCAGTCTGAAGTATTGTGAAGATTGTTGAGTTACTTTTTGAAATCAAGAATCGATTAATGTCACACAAACATTAAAAACTTGGAAGCATTGGAAGTCCATTTCCTTGTAGTAGTGTCGGACTGAACAGCAGTGAATTAGCGCAACATTGTGGATTTATTCAAGTTAGACATTAACGTCGTTTGATGCTGACTCAGTGTTCTGACTCAGTGTCTTGAATTCGATTCCTGCTTGAGTGTTCGTGTGTACATACTGCATAGGAGTCCCATACTATAATGGAGTGGATGTCTAGTGCTTTCAGGTATTCAATATTGATCTAACATTGGTCGATTTGTAGTTCCAATGATTTTAAAAGTTTTTTAGACTAGTAGTTTTACATAATAATAAGAAGAGTAATTGTTTTATTAGTCAATTAGGAATACGATAGATGATCTCAATTAGTCTAGCGGTTCTCACAAAAGATGAAAATATAAAAACTATCGATTATTTTATCGTCATCACTGAAATTATGAATTAATCATTGTTAGACTGTCACCATGCGGAACCTGAAGGCACTGAATGACGACTGTTTCATCTGGGAATGAGACTCGTCAGCAGTATACGTCCACAACTACTCCTGTTTGGAGGCTTCAAACCCAAGACGTTTGATCTTCCGCATAAATACTTAACTTCTGGACCAGTGAGTCGACATCCATCAAAATTAGTAACTAGTTAAGTGTAATTATATTGAGATTATCGGTGAGTTGTTGATGTAGAACCATTCTCATAAATACTCCCACATATATACATACGTTGGAACTTGTTCTTCGATGGACATCAAATGTCTCTTTATTCAGGAGAAAGTTATTTACAAATTGTATTAAAAAGCTTTTTTAATTAATATTTCGAAGTGTGTAGTAAATTAGCAGAACTGTAATGACATAACTAGAGGTCATTAAACTTGTTCAAACTTATCTGGCAACTTTTAGTTTTGTGCTAAAACTGTCTGATTTCATTGTAATTCATACCAATGACATTACTCAGATAAGAATGAATCATTGTTAGATCAGCGCCATTAGAAACTTGCGAGAACTGAAAGATGGCGATTTCATCAGTGATAGTGCGCATTCAAAACTCCTGATACTGGCAGCATTCGGACGCAGGACCTTCGGTCTTGCGTGCAAACGTGAATAATGACATATGATCAATCTTTTTTCCTAATTTAAACTATATTAGTTATCAGAAACAATATTTTTCGAAACATTTATCTGCATAACTTTGCATCGATTCCAGTGATGGCAAGACGAATTAAGATGAACTTCGTAACTTTTCTAACCGCTACTCGACAATAATCTCATGAATTTTATTGAATGATCCGGTTTGACAAGATTGTCTTATTTAATATTTTCTATTGCTATGAAGGATTGATCGAAGATTTTTTGGTTGAATCTCTTCGTTATCAGTGATTTTCCAACTTGAAATACATTACTAATAAGAATTTCTGTTATTTAATCCAAATTGCTTACTTACGCCTGTTACCCCCAATGGAGCATAGGCCGCCAACCAGTTTTCGCCAACCAACTCTGTCCTGGGCTTCCCTCTCCAGTTCTGTCCAATGTTTGTTCATTCTTCTCATATCTTTCTCTATTTCTCGGCGTAATGTATTCTTTGGCCTTCCTCTTTTCCTTTTACCTTGAGGGTTCCAAGTAAGGGCTTGTCTTGTGACGCAGTTGGGTGCTTTCCACAATGTGTGTCCTATCCACTTCCACCGCTTCTTCCTGATTTCCTCATCCACTGGGATCTGGTTTGTTTTCTCCCACAGTTCGTTGTTGTTGATCGTTTCTGGCCAACGAATACAAAGTATTTTGCGTAGACAACTGTTCAAAAACACTTGTATCTTCTGGATGATGGCTTTCGTAGTTCTCCAAGTTTCCGCTCCATACAGTAGAACTGTCTTGACATTTGTATTGAAAATCCTGATTTTGGTTTTGGTTGAAAGTTGTTTGGAGTTCCAGATATTTCTCAACTGTAGAAATGCAGCCCTCGCTTTGCCAATCCGCGCCCTCACATCTGCATCGGATCCACCTTTCTCGTCGATGATGCTGCCAAAATATGTAAAGGTGTTAATGTCCTCCAAGGCATCTCCATCAAGAGTGATTCGGTTGGTGCATGTTGTGTTGCATCGGAGAATTTTGCTTTTTCCTTTATGTATGTTGAGACCTACTGCTGCAGAGGCTGCTGCTACACTGGTCGTCTTCTCTTGCATTTGTTGTTGCGTGTGCGATAGAAGAGCCAAGTCATCTGCGAAGTCCAGATCGTCCAGCTGCGTCCTAACTGTCCAGTTGATACCGTGTTGTCCTCCAGATGTCGAAGTCTGCATAATCCAGTCGATGACCAGGAGAAAGAGTGAGAGTAAGCAACCTTGCCTGACACCGGTCTTCACGTCGAACGAGTCTGTTAGCTGACCTCCGTGCACGATTTTGCAGTTGAATCCATCATAAGAATTCCGTATGATGTTAACTACTTTCTCAGGCACACCGTAGTGTCGAAGAAGCCTCGACAGTGTTTTCCTATCCACCACGCTATCGATTGCTTTCTCGTAGTCGATGAAGTTGATGTAAAGTGGTGAGTTCCGTTCAATTGATTGTTCCACAATGATCCGTAATGTATCAATTTGGTCAGTACACGATCGATCCTTACGAAATGCAGCCTGTTGATCTCGAAGTTGGGCGTCTACGAAGTCCTTCATTCTGTTTAACAATACCCTGTTGAAGACTTTGCCTGGTATTGAAAGAAAAAGAGTGATGCCTCTGTAGTTCTCACACTTGCTAAGATCACCTTTCTTTGGTATTTTGATCAGGTAATTTAATCCAAATATTCGCTTTATATTTTGTATGAAGTATTATAATGACAAAGATAATTTTTCTTCATTTTTTTTGTGTGCATTAGTTGTACGTCGAGATAGTTTGAAAGGTCGACGTGGTCGTTTATCATCGAAAGCACGTTGTCAATTGAATGAACATGGTGGATTGGCAAATTGTTATAATGACGGTCAAATGAGTAAAAATCTACTATTATCATTACAAACATTTACGCATAAACGTCATAGTATGTCACCGAATTTGACATCACTGAATGGTAAACGTTATTCCAGTTCCACCAACATGTCAGTAAATAATTCCACTAGAACAAATTCTTGCAATGTCAATTCAACTGTGACCTTATTATCCATGTTAAGCAGAGCATATGAAATGGTTGGGCCAAAGCAACATTCTGTTTTATTAATGAATAGAGATAGCAACAATCTGATGGAAAATGATGAACTCATAACAAAACATGGACGAGAAACCGATTCATTGCATGCGTCACCTGATCAGACTGAAGTAAGTGATTTTGAGATATAGTGGAGAAAACTTGTAGCTCACGGGGGATGATTGTGGTGGTGTTTGGTTCTCTGAGCTGGATGCTGTTTGGTTGTGGAGCTTTCATCATTGTTCTTCTGCTGCTGAACAACATCATCATCAGTAGCACAAACTTCAGATAGAGGAGAAGTGAAGCATTCGAATTTCTCCACGTGTTTGACCTGTAGCTTGTTCTGCTGCTAACCTCGATCTTGATTGGTTGCTGTTGATTTTTGACCTGTCGTTGTTTGCAACTATGTTTTGATTGCCTCCCACTTTTGATCAGAAGAACAATGAAAGCTCCACAATCAAAACAACCAGCTCAGAGAACGAAACAAACACCACCACAATGAAGTAAGTGATATTTTGTAAAAAGAAACTGAGCATTTCTATTTGTTAACAGGGTTTATTTATTTTGATATCAAAATTTAATTCATGTTGGATGATTTGTTCATGCTCCTTGACTTTTTTAATGATAAAAATGATGATGAAATCGAGAGAAGATTAGATTTGCAGCAACATGGATGTACTATACTCTATCAGTCAATAATCACCTACCTTCAAGGATTTACCCAATTCAAAAGGTAGACATTAATATCGTGAGATGCCGGCCCAGTGTTCTAGCAGTTAGCATTGCTCGTATATACTGCGATAACCGAGTTAGTGATGTCATCGTTAGAAAACGACTACTTGGTAGGGATCGCAGACCATTAGATGGATGAAGTAATGAAACTTCATCAGTTGAGGTGGTTGGCATATGTGTTACGTATGGCTAAATACCGACTGGCTCGATGACGTAGGAATGGGTTGGACGGAAGCTAGGTGCGGCCAAACTAAAACATGGCACAAATCCATGAAGTCACTGGTGACAAGTGGACTGAGTGATGTTGATGGATGTAGGCTACCTGGTTGGGATCCACGAGACGGAAGTCGCCAATGGTTAGAGACCTTGAATGACATTACTCAGAATCGTTTGGATTGACGCAGGTGCATCCACTGTTTGTATTCTCTCAAATTCTAACCTTCTGAATTCCTCATAATCTCTACGTTTCTCCTTCTAAATTTATCTTACTGAATAATACTTTTCGAATCATATCTTCGCTCCCTAATCTTCTCCATTACTTACTGCTAATACTTCTACTATCACTATCACTCTCGGATTTGAACTGACAGTTACGTCTCTTTGCTAATATGGTATGGCAACCTGAACTGACGTACGTACGTACGTAGGAAATTCTGCATTGTATCTATGTATCTATATATATCCGTATATCATTCTCGTTTGTTTTGACACCTGTTCTTCTCTCTTTACAATGTCCAAAAATTCCAATTACACTAAGATTAATTATTTCATTAAAAGAAAGTAATTACTATGTTTTATTTCTTTCTACTTATTGATGATTACATTGAGAGAGATGCATTGCACACCCACACACACACACATACACACACAATTTGCATTATTTTTTTCCATTCAAAGTTGTGCATTCTTCAAATAGGCATACCATTGATATGTAACAGTAAAACCAGTTGGTTTGTTGGTTACATCAAAAATAATAATTTTCGCCATAATTACATAATAATAATCACAATAATAATAATCATAGTCGAAATTTGATTGACATGTTTTAATTGGAAATGAATTGTTATTTCGTTTTATTTAGTCAAAGTAATTCAGTTATTTATTAAAATATTCAATTAATATTATTATTATTATTATTATTATTATTATTATTATTTTTCTAATTACAACATCAAGCAAAAGTAAGCACAGATGATGACGAAAGTTTGAAATATCCTGTCCGATGAACAGGTTCATTTAATCGCATTTATTGAAAATATTAGAATAGTAATTTATTTTTTTGGTATAGAAAATATTACACATTGAAATCATGAATCAGTCATTGTTAGATCGTCAGTAGAAACCTGGAAGCACTGAAAGACGGTTGTTTCGTCCTGATTCAGGACTCACTAGTGGCAGTGCGTATTCAGGACTCTCACTACTCACTTGATTCGAACCCAGAAATTTTGGATACAAAGCTCCGTGAAGAGGTTTCTCTGAGTTCTAGTGAGTATTCGTGACAAGTGGAGTTTATCCTTGTTCGGTTGCAAAAGAGTGGATGAGTTTGCGCAAGACCATGGATTGATTGGAATTAAACAGTGACACCGTTAGATATTGGGTCAGTGGTTGGCAGAATGGGCTTTTGCGCGCAGGACCAAAGGTCCTGGGTTCGAATACTGTCAGTAGTAGTATTCCTGGATATGCATCACTACTGATGAGTCCCATAGCAGGACGAAATGAACGTCCGATGCTCCCCGTTTTCTAATGGTTCTCTAACAATCATTGATTCAGCCTTATTTTTTTCAGAATATTAATCTTTGAATGCTTCTTAAATTAAATAGCGCATGGTTCCTCCGAATGACATGAATTCATTGATGTTTCGTTTGGTTCTTCTTAGTATCAGCTGCTTAAAACAACCTGTTAAATTAAAAAAAAATATTATTATCCCGTATTAGATTTGTAATTACACATAATGAAATATTTTAGTTGTGGAGTCGTTACGATCATACATATCAGTTTAGTGATAGTAAACTTGTAAGTGTTTTTAATGCTTACTTATGCCTATTACCCATAATGGAGTATAGGCCGAAGAACAGTATTCTTCAACCTACTCTTGATTGGGAGTTCCTTCCCACTTCTGTCCAATCACTATTCATTCTTCTCATGTCTGTCTCCATTTCTCGGCGTAATGTGTTCTTTGGCCTTCCTCTTCTCCTTTGACATTGAGGGTTTCAAGTGAGGGCTTACCTTCTGACCCAGTTGGATGGTTTCCTCAATGTGTTTCCTATCCACTTCTAAGGCTTCTTTCTAATTTCCTTCTCTGCTTCAATTTTGTTTGTTCTCTCGCACAGTAGGTTGCTTCTGATAGTATCTGACCAACTGATACAAAGTATTTTGCATAGACAACTATTAATAAACACTTGTATCTTCTAGATGATAGCTTTCGTGGTTCTCTAAGTTTCTTACTCCATACAATAGAACTTGTTCTGACGTTTATATTGAAAATTGTGACTTTGATATCGGTTGATAGTTGTTGTGAATTCCTTCAGTTGTAGAAATGATGTCTTTATTTTTCCAATCTACGCCTTCACATCTACATCAAATCCACTGTGCTGAACAATTATGTTTCCCAAAATCATATTATTAGATTGAATGAAAAAAGATTGTGAACATCTATTAATTTTTACAGAATAATATTCTACAACAGTGATTCTAACAAAAATCTTATAGGTTAGAAACGCATTTGTTACGTAATAAATAAATCTTGGTAATAAGTTAGAATTCGATGAGTGAAGCTCAGTTAGGCAAAAATACGATTTCAAATCATCAATCAATCATTGTTAAGCCACCATTAGAAACCTGGAAGCACTGGACGGCCGTTTCGTCCTGGTATGGGACTTATCAGCAGTGCACACCCACGACTTCTGCACCTCATGAGTACCATACCAAGACGAATTGGCTGTCCAGTGCTTCCAGGTTTCTAATGGTGGTCTAATAATGATTGATTGATGATTTCAAATGTGTATAACAACACAAATCTCCAAAGCCATAACTGAAAATATCGTAAAAAGTGCTCACTAGCGACTAGCTTCGTGAGGAAATTCTTGGAGTTCTAGTGAGAAGGTGTGATCAATGGAGTTCAACCCTGTCGGGTGTAGGCAATAACTACCAAAGACAAATGAGTGAGGTCGCGCAAAATCCCTAGATCAATCAGAGTTAGGCATTAACACAGTTAGATGCTGATCCAGTAGACCGATGGTTAGGCGTTCGCTCACAATACCGAAGGTTCCGGGTTCGAATCCTGATAGGCGCAAGAGTCGTGGATGCGCACTCCCACTGATGAGTCCCATACCAGAACGAAATGCCCGTCCAGTGCCTCCAGGTTTTAATGGTGGTCTAACAATCATTGATTGATGATTTCAAATGTGTAAAATACAATAATCTTCAAAATTCTAATTGAAAAAAATACGATAATTGATTTAGAAAATAGTTGAAATAAAAAACGTGGTGATTTAAAAGAAGGATTTGAACGAAATTCAGTAATATAATGAAGAAATATTCTTACATCATCAAAGTAAACGAACGATTAACAACCACGTTTTGTTTTTCGGAAGTCAAGAATCAAGCACCAGATGCATGGCAGCGATGGCTTCAACAAAACTGTTTGTTAGTCATCTAGAAAGATTGCTAGATATTACTTTGGTTTGAAAGTTTCAATTACTTTTGATCGGATATTCTCCCGTAAAAGATACGTATTTACAATCTTTATTTATTCAGTCAATTAAAATGTGTTTGCAAACTTACTATCACTATACTGGTATATATGATCATAGCCATTTCACAACTAAACTCTTTCATGTAAGTAATTTGTAATCCAACTTGTACTTATAACTTTGTAAATAGCTCTGACAAGAAGAACCAACAGGAATATCACTGAATTCATGTAGTTCTTTTGTTTAAATCTTTGTTTTTCATCTCATTCTTCAATTCTTTTCTAATCACATTGAAACTAACCGCTTCAAAAAATGTATTGTAATTTGAATGGCAAGAGATACTTAAAAGAATTATATACATGATGATTACAAAGTTGTCTAATCTTCCTCGCTACTGTTAAAGACTTCACTAATACTGCAGATATACTCTGAAAAAAAATTTCCAATAAGTTATGTCATGCAACAGGAAACCAATGTTTAAAGTTAAAAGAAATGAATTCTAAGTTCAATTTTCAATAATCAATCGACAAAAAATTTGAAAAAATATGCTGTTCAAATGTTTGGGGTTGGTAATTTTTAAATAGACTTAGTTTTTTTAAATTCATCATTATCGGTCTAGGAATCATTAGGTCAATTATTTTAACAGACTGATATTAACTGTTGTATGATATTTGTTTGCCCTTTAAATGGTTGAAAAGAAAACGTTATTGGTCAAATGTTATGTTTGAAGTACGTAAAAGGCGAAAGATTTATCCGCAAATGAGGAAACACCAGAGTTATTATTTCTAAGGTTATTTCATAGACATGCTTCTAGAAATAACCTTATCCTCGTCTGAATTTTATGTAGTAGACCGTCTACCAGGTGGCTCGCTTATTGACTTGGAATATGCCGATGACATTGTCCTACTTGGTGAAGACGCTGACAAAATGCAGAGTCTTCTGACTACCCTAAGCAACAATGCAAGCATGTTCGGGATGCGGTTTTCCCCTTCGAAATGCAAAATGTTGCTTCAAGACTGGGTTGCATCGGCACCTGAACTAGTGATAGGGAGTGAAGTAGTCGAACGTGTAGACCGCTTCACTTATCTTGGGAGTCTCATCAGTGCCGATGGCCTGGTGACTGACGAAATCTCAGCACGGATACAGAAGGCTCGATTGGCTTTTGCCAACCTGCGTCACTTGTGGCGTAGGCGAGATATCCGTCTGCTGAATAAAGGACGAGTGTACTGCGCAGTGGTTCGCTCCGTCTTACTTTATGGCTGTGAAACATGGCCAATGAGAGTAGAAGATACTCGTCGGTTATCGGTTTTCGATCATCGGTGTCTTCGAAGCATTGCTCGTATATCGTGGGACACCCGAGTGAGCAGCGATGTTATTAGGACACGGGTGCTAGGTAAGAATGACAGATCAATCGATGAAGTAATGAAACTTCATCAGTTGAGGTGGTTGGGACATGTGTTGCATATGCCTAACCACCAACTGCCTCGACGAGCTATGTTTTGTAGTGTAGGGATAGGTTGGAAGAAAGCTAGGGGCGGCCAAACCAAAACATAGCATAAATCCATGAAGTCATTGACGAGTGGACTTAGCCATGTCGGTAATTGTCGACTACCTGGTTGGGGTCCGCGAGATGATAATAATCGATGGTTAGAGACCTTGAATGACATGGCTCAAAATCGTTCGCAATGGCGCCGGTGCATTTATTGTTTGCCTTCTTTCAAATCCTAATCTTCTGAGTTCTTCAACACCTCTAGCTTTTACTTTCTAAACTTATCTCATTGAATCATACTTCTTGAATAATATGTTCTAACCCTAACCTCTCTGATTACTTCTAATACCTTTACTACCTCTTCTACTACTATTGGATTTGAATTGACAATTATATCTCTGTGCTGATGTGGTATGGCGACATGAACTGATGTACTTACGTACGAAGTTCTACGTTGCAACTGACTGACTGACTGTTTAAATTACGTATGCCCACTTACATTTACTTAAATTATGCACTGTCTATTTTCATGTATCTGCATGTATTGATCATTACTTGTTAGTTGTACTCATGAGTCGATCAATGTGGGATCACCATTGGAAAGCCAAGAACATATCACGATCGTTAAGTTTTAGCATGGAACTTATCGGCTATGTGTACGTACAATCTTGCTCGCAGGAATTGAACCTAGGACATTCGGTTTTCAGTGCAATATATATAGAACACTGAGTTGACATCCAACGGTTTGAATGTCTAACTTTAATTGATCCACAATATTGCGAGGCTTCATCTATTGTGTATAGTGGGTAACTGTCTTACACTTGATACGGTTGAGCTCCATTAATTGTCGCTTCTTACTAGAACGCCGACAGTTCCCTCACGAAGCTAGGTCATGCAATATCGTGGGTTGACTTAACTAGACATTGATATCGTTAGCAGTTGTCAAGAGAGTAGGCGACCGAAGAACCTGCGTTCGACAATCCAGAGTAGAGATCATGTTCGTACACAGCTAATGAGACTCATACTAGACTGAAACAGACTTCAACTACTTCCAGGCTTTCAACTATAAGAACCTCCACGAATTCCTTTTATTAATTCTAATTTGTTATTTTCATGTCTATGAATACAACCTCAGTTTTTTAACAAGAGTTAATTGATACCATTTTGTGCAGTAATTACTTATTTAAGCTTGTTACCCTCAGTGGAGCATAGGCCAATGACGAACATTCTACAACCTAATCTATCCTCAACCTTCCTTTCCAAGTCTGTCCAACTGTTACTCATTCTTCTCATGACTGTCTTCATTTCTTGGCATAATGTGTTCTCTGGTCCTCCGCTTCTTCTTTGAGCTTAAAGGTTCCATGTAAGGGCTTATTTTGTGACGCAATTAAATGGCATATTCAGTTCTAGCACTTTCTGATTTCTTCCTCAGCTAGAATCTGATTTTTTCTCTCCTACAACAGGTTGTTTCTGATAGTGTCTAGCTAACGAATCCAAAGTATTTTGCCCAATGCAACCAGTAAATTACTGTATACACCAATATTTCTTCACGCGAACAGACATTAACTTTCATCTACTTAGTTCTTATTCATTTGTATAGGTCGGTTGCATTTTCCCAATGATGTAACACTCTAAGATGTAGATGCACTCAGCTAACATGTCCGTAAATAGGATAAGTCAAGCATTCTATAGATTCCATTCGCAGTTATTATCCATCTATGATAACGAAGGTTTCAATTAAAAAACCAATCTAAGTTGAGTCAGTCGAACAGTATCTATCATTAGGTATACATAGTTTTTATTGAGTTCAACTGCATTTTGTCTCAACCCCACTCCCCCACCAACCCGCCAATAAACTTCATCATATACAAAATCAATCAGTGACAGTTCCCCAAAAAATCAATTCTTGTGTATATTTAAGATTGAGAGCAGCAGCAGCAAAATGAAGTCAGTCAGTCAGATGCAACGTAGAATTTCGTACGTAAGTACATCAGTTCATGTTACCATACCACAATAGCACACAGAGATGTAATTGTCAATTCAAATCCAATCGTAGTAGAAGAGATAGTAAAGGTATTAGAATTAGTCGAAGAGGTTAGGATTAGAACATATTATTCAAGAAGTATAATTCAGTGAGAAAAGTTTAAAAAGACAAAACTAGATGATTGATTAATGATTTCAAATGTGTAAAAACGCAAACCTCCAAAACTGTGCCCCAATATAATGTAACAGTGCTCACTAGTGACTAGCTTCGTGAGGAAATTCTCGGAGTTCTAGTTGAGAAGACGTGACCAGTGGAGTTCAACCCTGTCGGGTGTAGGCAGTAACTACCAAAGACAAATGGGTGAGGTCGCGCAAAATCTCTAGATCAATCAGAGTTAGACATTAACACCATTGGATGCCGGCCCAGTGGTCCGATGGTAAGGCGTTCGCCTACAATGCCAAAGGTCCCGGGTTCGAATCCTGCGAGGAGCAGGAGTCGTGGATGCGCACTGCTGAGGAGTCCCATACTAGGACGAAACTGCCGTCCAGTGCTTCCAGGTTTCTAATGGTGGTCTAACAATGATGATTGATTAATGATTTCAAATGTGTAAAAACTAGAGGTGTTGAAGAATCCGGAAAAAGATTAGGATTTGAAAGAACACAAAGAATAAATGCACTGGCGCCATTGCGTACGATTTTGAGCTATGTCATTCAAGGTCTCTAACCATCAATTATTATCATCTCACGGACCCTAACCAAGTAGTCGACAATTACCGACATGGCTAAGTCCACTACTCGTCAATGATGATTTCATGGATTTCTGCAAAATGAAAACACACACACACACACCAAACAACAAAACATCGCATCGATTTAAACACATGATGTGTTTACTTCACTTTACCTAATTATTTATGATTGCATGCGAAATTCGTAAATAATTTCTATTTATACAGTAATATATATATATATATATATATATATATATATATATATATATATATGTAAATTTTAGTGAATAAATGACTGTGCACTTTGTAAAAAATGTACAATGTGCATTCATGATTATATTATGCCCATTATCTCTGCTTAATTACATATACCTTGTGATTCTTATCATGATTATTATTATTAATATTATCAGTGAAAAAGCGATTTTATTCACTTCTATCGACTTGGTTTCAATTCATTTTCTGCTGTATTTCCTCTCTCTCCCACTCTCTCTCCTCTTGACTCCATCAATATTATTGATCAAGCATATTCATGTCAGCATTGCGAACAAACAAACAAACAATCAAGGCTGATTTGTTTTAATTTTTAAACAAGAAACTAATTCCTCATTTATTTACTTTGCCCAGTATCATTCAATAATATACTCCTAACATTGTATTGATTTTATCCTCATTTAGTGCACACAGAGAGAGTGTGTGTGTGTGTGTGTGAGAGAGAGAGAGGTAGATAAACAAAGTTTGGGCACTTTGAAATTAGCGTTTCTTTTATTTCCCTTCAAAAAATGCAAAATAAATACTTGGTAGGCACCTGTAAGTAAGTAATTATATTCGCTGAGATAAATGATTATAGATAATCATAAACATATCTGTATATATAGGGCGATGAATAACCAAGTGCACATATACTTGTGTATACAGTACTAGCTACAGAAAATATTACAAACAATGCTTACTTACTTACTTACTTACTTATGCTTGTTCCTACCAATAGAACATAGGTTGCCAGTCAGTATTCTCCAACCTACTCTGTCCACATCATTCCCTCATATTTGTGGCCAATTGCTGTTCATTCTTGGCATGTCTGTTTCCATTTCTCGGAGTAATGTGATTTTGGTCTTTCGCTTTCCCTTTGATCTGGTGTATTCCAAATCACAGTTTGTCTTGTGACGAAGTTGGGTGTGTTGTTCAATGTGTCTCTCATCTCAGCAAAATACTTCGGATTCGCTGGCTGATCAGACACACTATCAGCAACAACGAACTGTGTGAGAGAACAAACCAGATTCCAGTGGAGGAGGAGGAAATCAGTAAGAAGAGGTGGAGGTGGATAGGATACCAACTACGAAAAGCACCTGACTGCGTCACAAGACAAGCCCTCACTTGGAAGCCTCAAGGTCAAAGGAAAAGAGGAAGGCCAAGGAACACACTCCACCGAGAAATAGAGAAATGAACAAAAGCAGGACAGAACTGGAAAGGGAAGAGTTGATTGGGGAAAAATGTTAGGTGATCTAATGCTCCATTTGAGATGACAGGCGAAAGTAAATAAGTAATGAAGTCTTATCTGATTTCTTCCTCTGCTAGAATCTGGTTCGTTCTCTCACATAGTAGTTTGTTGTTGCTGATGGTGTCTGGCCAATAAGATCCGTAGTATCCTGCATGGACTAGTGCTACTGAACACTAGTATCCTCCTTTCGTGTCCCCATACAGTGAAAAAAAACTATCTTGACATTTAAAATGGTAACTGTGAATTTTCGGGTTGATTGATAATTGTTTCAAAAGTGTTCTTTAATTATAGAAATTTAGCTCAACAAAATTTTTTAATTGTGTTTAGCCAAGACATGTGTGTGTGTTACACTTTCAACTTGTCACAGTTGACTATGATCACCACTACAGGCCAATTATGCATCAATCACTACAATATTTGTTGGCGATCTCTTGGTATCCAAATGATACTGAGATCGTAAACAGACGAGACTACCACCGTACGTACGTGAGCAAGATCAAGGTTACACGTAATGGAAAATGGGGTTCTTTTTTCTAGTACAGATAAACCAAAGGGTACAGTGAAACAATCACTGGTACTGTGGAGATGACATGACAAACTTATTTTGTAAATAGTTTTTGACGCTATCTGTATAGCAACAACCTATATGTACCATTGGTATTTTTTTATTGTGTGGTTTGTATGAGCTTGTACGACTGAGCGTTGCTTACGCCTACGCGCTGCCTCATCCTTCTAGCTTTAACGTTAATCTCTTAATACCCCTATGAACTCACATGACTTGTCTCGCTGACCTTTGACCTTGTCAGTCATTCGTCGTTTTTGTTCATCTCTGTGCATGCCTATTTCGTTTGTCATATGTCTGTCTGATTTTTGTCTGACTATATATTCTTAGTCATACTCTATCTTTTGAAGTTGGCTCAAAAGCCTTCTCCAGTTCACGTCACTTCATTTGCTTTATTCACTGCTTCTCCACTTCGCTTTGTGGTGTGTCCCGAATAAACGTATTCATCAATACGAGTTCATGTTCTGATTTATAAACCGAGCTTAAGAACACGCAGTAAATCGACACACTACAAAATGGTGAGCCCGACGTGATCAAAATCGACACACTACACAGTACAATCAGTTATAATAATAAATGTTTCTATTACACCAATCGCATTCTCTCCGCAAAAGCAGATCACTACAAACTCTGTTCAGTCATAGAAATACTAACATTATTCTGTATGTATTGATGATCAGTCGTCAATCATTGCTTCGGTAAAATAAAATCAATCAATCTTCATGTAGAATTGATATCAACAATTATTCATTGAAAAATTTTTACAGAGCCAAAAATAATATTTTGACATAAGACATATAAATTTATGATAAATAGAGAAATGAAATCAACATTTATAAAATGTTGGGGAGAAGGAATTTTCATATCGATTTTTTTCCGTATTCAAATGTCTATCATACATATATATATATATATATATATATATATATATATATATATATATATATGTAGATTATGCGAATAGATTCATTAAACTGATTTGACTATTCATTGATATTCACATTATATGATTAAAGAGGCAATGTTATGATAATATTTACTGAAATCTGTTAGCGTTGGAAGGCTACATCATATTCGTGTGGGACTCATCGATATTGAGATCGCGTAATATTATAGATTGATTCAAGTTTGGACATTAACATCGTAGACAGAGAGATAAGAGAGGTATTAGGGGGTGTAGGAAGGATTTGATTTTGACCAATTTGGTCTCGTGTGCTGTCACGGGTATGAGGGCGATTGTCACTGCCCGGTTGCCTTCACCATGGAAGGTTGTTTCTTGAGGGACTTGAAAAGGAAGATAGATTAGTGTTGGTCTTAGAGACCTGGGTGCGTGAACGCAGAGCTCAATGGACAACTGCTTGAAGCCGGTCACGCACGGCCTTTTTAAGAAAGGTATTTTGAGTATTAGCTCCGCTATTAAAGGCACTTAGTGGGCACCCTTACCCAAGGAGACGGAAATTCGTGAGGTAGGTTGAGGTGTGACATGTTTAGGGTCGACCTTTTCTAACACTTCCTTCCTTGTGAGAAGGCAGCATCGTTGCAGATGCTGGTTATCTGAGGGAAACACCTTACTGCTGTCACACTCCTCTTCAGTCAGTCAGCAGTACGACTTCACCCTCAGACCTCGAGTAGCTGCTTTTAGTCTGATCGTTCTCCAATCGACCTGCCTGGCATGGTGGAACCTTCATGAATATATGTTCTAGCCAGTATAGCTCGGCTGGGTCATAACGATAGTCAACCTCGACCACCACGTCAAGCTAGCAGCTACGGTCGGGTCAACATCGTAGGATGCTGACTTACGATTGTGCGCAAAAGATAAAGTTCTGAAATCGATTCGCTCATGAGGAGCCGTAAATGCACACCACTGATGATTATGATGATGATGAGTTCCATGCTAGAATGATGATCTAACATTGATCATCTCATGATCGCAAGATTTTTGACCAATATAAATTGAGCAATAACTGATTTTTCAGTTATGACAAATATTTCCTAACACGACATGAACAGCTTATAAGGTTGAAAAAATTTAACTGACCTATTTGTTTTAGAGTTGATCAATAATTGTTTTTATTACATAATCTGGTTCTTGTTAATTCACACGTCTATTTACGTCTATTTTGTAAAGGGTTATATTACACTTCATTTTTAACATTGCGTCATGTTTTTTTTCTTTTTATATAAGAACTGAACGTCATCCTGTCATGTTTTCTAAAATGACAATTGTGTTGTTGTTGTTGCTGTTGTTTTTCATTTCTCTCAGACGTTTTTTTTTGCAAAAAAATTTTCATGACAGAATTGACTGAAAACTTTGATGCTTGCCAAGTTGTAGCGTTTTTTTCTATATATGAATATGACTGACTGCAACAACATACATGACACGTCCCTGGAGCAGGAGGGAGTGGAAAACTTTCCATTGTTTATGTCATTTTATAAGTAAAGATTTAATGCGTAGTCTAAATAGTAGAAGCTTCGAGATGTAAAAACAGAGTAACAATGGCGGCTTCATTCTGATTGGTTCCTAGGTAGTGTAAGGTCCATTTTTTGAAGGCTTTGTTTGTCCTTATTGATTCCTTCAGTTGTACATTTTGTTAGTCTGTTCGATTTCATTTTTTTGAGATGATGATATTTGTATTTTATTATAGTTTCTATTTCTTCTGCCTTCAGTGAGTTTCTATGTTTCTTTCTGAAATGCATTGATATTGTTTAAGCTGATACTTAGTCATGGCGACAGCCATACTGATTTGTTCATCTTTTGATTGTGTCGGTCGCATTGACTGGAAGTGTGCATTTTGATTGTGAATTGAAGCACCCTTCCAGAATAGGAAACACTCGGTGTCATGAAACAACCAAATATTATCTGTCGAACGAATCTGATCTATCCAGAAAGGATAGAATATCATTTATTTGTTGCTATTGATTTGAATAATTGAACAATGGCTGGTGGAATAACCGAGTGGTAATATTTGTTTAAGTAATGATGTACATTTATATTTATGATGAATATTAGAATCGTCATTTATCCAAATCACTTGTTTTGAATTTCAACTTGGCAATAGCACGTATCTACACTACCTAGACAGTTATTCCTTACCTCAATCTACACCTCAGTTTGTATCCTACAGGTCGTAAGTTATTACAATGGCCAACGGTTATGAAGTTTCATACAAACTTACTAAACATAAGAAAAGCGATTCCATTTTATTTTATAGTCAAATTCTTCTTTTTATTTAGTTCTCTGCGACCCATCTAATTTTTTGTTGACAGTACCTTTGTTCAACAATTAGCCATTCCTAGCTTTCTTCCAACCAACTACTACACCAAAAAACATCACTCGTCGAGGCGGTCAGTGGTTAGCCATACGTAACACATGTCTGAACCACCTCGACTAATGAAGTTTCAATACTTCATCTATCGATCTGTCATCCTTACCTAGAACTCGTTTCCTAACGACGGCATTGCTTGCTCGGTTGTCCCACAATAATCGAGCGATGCTTACGAGAAACCTATGATCGAAAACCAGTGAGCAACGAATATTTCCTACTCTGTCACGGAGCGTATTGCTGAGCAGTAGACTCGTTCTTCAGTTAGCAGACGTTCATGCCGCCTACACCAATCTTGAAGTAACATTTCTCATTTCGACGGCGAGAATCGTATCTCGAACATGCATGGATTGTTACTTCGGGTAGTCAGAAGATACTGCATTTCGTCAGCGTCTTCACCAAGTAGAACTATGTCATTGGCATATTCTAAGTCAGCATGCGTGTCTCCTGGTAAAGGTCCACTCCTGAAATGTCAGACGATGATAATGTTATCTATAAAAGCAAGTCTATGACAAAGTTAAACAAGAATGTAGATAGTGGATATCACTGACGGACACCACTTGAAGTAATCAATTCCGATTACAGTTCACCATTAGCTCACACTCGATCAGGTTAACATACTTTTTCTGTACACCTTTCAATAACGTAAGCCACAAATTATTCTTGTTTTAAAGATGACTTTGAGATTTGAGAAGAATTCAAAATCGATAAAACAGAAACTCACTCACAGTTAAATTATTCTTTACTGATATTCAGTAGAGACAATTTTCTATTTCTTTCACAACATTACAAATATCCTACTCTGTGTACTAATTTTCATAGTTCTCTTAAATGTTTATTCAACTATATATAGTAACAAGTCTCAGTCGAATTATTTGCAGTCTTCTTATTAAAGCCTATCAAACTTAAAATTATGCAATAAATTTGTTTTAATTAGAATTATGGAGGTCAGTGTTTTAACACAATTAAATCACGAATTAATCAATGTTAGACCACCATTAGAAAACTGAAAACACTGGACGGCCGTTTGTATAGTAGGACTCATCAGTGCCAGTGCGCATCCAAGACTCTTGCACCTCGCAGGAATCGAACCCAAGACCGTCGGTATTGTACGCGAACGCCTAACATTTAGACCAGTGGGTGAGTAGCTGGAGTGGTGGATGTGTACTGCTGATGAGTCCCATACAAAGATGAAATTACGGTTCAGTGCTTCCAGGTTTCCAGTGGTGGTCTAGAAATGATTCATTCATGATTTCAGTGTGTAAAAACACTGATCTCCATAATGCTAATTGGAAAAATCCATACAGTGTGCTCATTAGTGACTAGCTTCGTGAGGATATTCTCAGAGTTCCATTGACTAGACGTGACCAATGAAGTTCAACCCTGTCGGATGTAGGCAGTAACTACCAAAGACAAATGGGTGAGGTTGTGCAAAAATCCCTAGTTTGATCAGAGTTAGATGTTAACACTGTTGGGTACCAGGCCAGTGATCCAGAGATTAAGCGTCCACGCTCAAAGCTCAAGGTCCTGGTTTTGAATTCTGCCAACAGCAAAAGTAGTGGGTGCGCCCTGACACTGATGAATCACACATCATGACTAAACGGCCCTCCTTCAGTGTTTCCAGGTTTTTAGTGGTGATCTAACAATGATTAATTGATGATTTCATTGTGTACATAACAATTATTTATGGACAAAGAAATTCATTTGATTGTAAGATTTACCATTTTTTTTTAAAAACTATCCAACATAAAAATCAATAAGAAATAAAACGAGATGGGTATCTTGTTGACGAAATTACGGTGTCGAAACTAAATAATTTACTCATTAATCTTTGATTATTTGTCTCGATTGTATTTTTTTCTACAGAATTAAATGAATAATGGCGTTGTTCCGTTCCATTTTCGATTGATTTCATGTTAGATATCACTGACATCTAAATAAAGTATAGTTCTGATTGATATTTAAAGACTGTCACAACTTTCGATCCTGAGCTATAATTGGTCATGTTACACATTTTCGAAACCATGAATCGATCAATGTTAGACCACCATTAGAAACCTGGAAGCACTGGACTGCCGTTTCGTCCTGGCATGGGACTCCTCAGCAGTGCGCATCCACTACTCCTGCACCCTGCAGGATTCGAACACAGGACCTTCGGTATTGTGCGCGATCGCCCCAACCGATAGACCGCTGAGCCGGTGTCTAATGGTGTTAATGTCTAACTTGATCATATTCACGGAGTTGCGCAACCTCATACGCAGTCTTCGGTAGTTACTGTCTACACCCGAACAGGTTGAACTTCACTGGTCACGTCTTCCCACTAGAACTCGGAGAAGATTCCTCACGAAGCTAGTCACTAGTGAGCACAGGTAATTTGCATTACGGGGTTGTGAAGTTTGTTAAGTTACACATTTTGATCGATTCATGGTTTCAAAAATGTGTAACCTAACAATCTTCACAACCCCGTAATGCAAACTGATCATCTCTCAAACCATTGAGTTGCATCATTTCAGAGACCGTTACCAAGGTGTCGCGAAAGTCTAAGCGACACCATTTTTCGTTCTTTTGCTACGCGAGACCATGTCATACACTGACCACCTGTCCAGCATTGGCAAATAATTCACGATGAGGACTTCGCTGGGATTATATTCATAATGTGTATCCGAGTCGTCGAAGCTGGTCTCTCAATAGCATGACATCATCAATTGAATTATTAGCACTATGTTCGAACATAAAACACAGTAATCCTTCAGAGATAGTGATGATTGAACACGAATAGCTTCCTAACAGTGTACATCTCAGCGAGCCCCGACATTTCTGGACATTACGTCATGTTTTTTAATTGCTTAAAAATTCGATAATTCATACAATTTGCTCACAAGTTTATTTTGCTCTTTTATTGATTTTCTTTTGATCACATTCAAAAAAAAACAACATCAGATCGATGAACGATATGCCAGTAAATTTTCTTTAATTCTTGAAGAATCTCTGCAAGAATTAAGACGTTATGCGGAATATGTTCCAGGATTTATGAATTTATCAATGCATGATCGTGAAATCATGTTAAATTTACACTTATTGGATTTGTTAAGTTTTCGTTTAGCTTGGAGGTAAGTTAAAAAATGGAATTGCAGTTTGTTTAATGAATACTGTGTTTCTTTTTTTTTCATTCTCATAATTTGTGCCCCAATTCATTTTTTTAAAACGGTGTTAATTTACTTACTTATGCCTGTCACCTTGTGGTGAGCGCTACTTATAAGTAGTAGTATGACGCGAGTGTAAACGTATAATGTCTGGTGGCAGCAGAAGATGGGGGGGGGGAAGATCAAGACAACAAAAGAGTGGGAACACAATGGAATTTGTGTATGAAACGCATGAATAGTGAGTGAAATGTCAGACAATGGATTGATGATGGATTGAAATTGTGCAAATTAACGATTTACGATATGGTTTCCTATTTTACTGAGTAACTCTGTAATTTTCGTTAAATACAACTCGGTTGCCCTCACCTGTGTTCTCATTCACTACAACCTCATCAAAGGTGGCTGACTAGCATTCTACAACCTATGCTGTCCTCAGCCTTTCTTTCCAAATCTATACAGTTGTTATTCATCCTTCTCATGTATGTCGCCATTTATAGGCATAATATTTTCTATGGTCTCCCTTTTGACCTTGGGGATTCCAAATGCGGGCTTGTCTTGTGACGCATGTCTATCCACTTCCAGCGCTTCTTCATAATTTCATCCTCTGCTCTAATCTGGATTCTTCAGCACACAGTAGATTGTTGATGATAGTGTCTGGTTAACCATTAATCACAACCTGTATCTTCCGGATGATGGCTTTCGTAGTTCTTGAAGTTTCCAACCAATACAGTTGAATTGCCTTGAGATTTTCAGTATTGAAAATTATCACTTTGGTGAAAAAACCACATCATAGTCTCAATACAGTATTTGAATAATTATTAATCCTTATTTCTAATAAACCAATACACATAATTCAAATAATGCCTTTTAGATTGAATTATCTGGTCTATTCATTGCGTATAAAAGTTTCTATATTTTTTAAAAAAAAAACATTGAAATCATGAACGAACCATTGTTAGACCATTATTATAAACTTCGAAGCATTGAACGGTCGTTTCGTCCTGCTGTGGGACTCATCAGTAACAGTGAGTATCCACGACGAATGCTACCCGCAGGATTCGAAACTAGGACTTCGATCACCTTTAGATCAATAAGAACTTACGACATCATACTAACGCTTCATAGACAAATATGTCAAGGATTCAATCTTGATACTTGTGCTGCTCAATAAAAAGAGTTTGAGTACTACATGTATATATAACATTTAGGTACAACTCCATATCACAATAGCAGTTGTCAATTCAAATCCAATACTTATAGAGGTAGTGGCAATATTAGCGATAAAGGAGAAGATCAAGTTTCGAAGATATTATTCAAGAAGTATGATTCAGTAAGATAAATTTAGAAAGACACAGGTGATGAGGAATTCAGAAGACTGGAATTCGAGAGAACACAAAGAATCGATGCACCTGCGCCATGTCAATTAAGGTCTTTTAACAATCGCTTACTTTTGTCTCAGTTCACTTATCACTGACTAATATGGCTTTGTGCTATGTTTTTGATTTGGCCGCCGCCATATTAGCTTTGTTCCAACCTATTCCTACATTACAAAAACACACATAACTCATCATAGCATTCAATGGTCAAACATATTTTGTTTCCTAACAACAGCATTGCTTACCCCGATGTAATTATTATTATATAACTATTAAATAATGAGTAGTTGTTAGCCAAATGACATCATCATACAGCTAAATAAATAATAATCATCAAAACTTAAAGGTTTACATACACAAGAACACAAAAAAAAGTATATAAGAAATTACACCACAAAAACAAGTAAGTCAAATCCAACAATACAATTTGGCAAAAAAAAAAAGTATTATCAAATATCGTTTTTTCTCTTGTCTTCTGACAAGAAAGAACAAGACATAAAACAGCCGCAGCCGCAGCCGCATCAGCAACTGAACACCAAAAAAAAAAATTAAACACCATCGAACTGATTCGATGAATCAAGTAGGCGAAGAACACAGATAGATAGATAGATAGTACCACAGAAAGAGATCAAACAAATACTCTCTCTCTCTCTCTCTATTCTTCTAACACAGTCAACATAGGAAAAGAAAGCTATCCTTATGTTTTGTTAACTTAACTAAATCCTATAAAAAAAAAAGAAAATCAAGTAATCAGCTTGTCAAATAACCGCTTTGTATTACAAGTACACTTTTCATTTGTCTACCATCACAGTTACACCAACACACCAACACACCAACACACAGACGCATAGATTTACGTAAATAGTCGGTTGATTTTTTTCTTTTTCAGGGCATTTCGATCTGTTTTCTGGATTGATAAAAATAACAAAATTAATAATAATAATAATAATAGTAATATTATTATTATTATTATTATCATGAAGGAAAGTATTATTACCTAAATTCATTAGTTAGTTGAAATTCTTATTTTTTTTCCTTCACATCTACAAGCTATTTATCTTTAAATAAGTAGTTAGTTAGTTAGTTGGCAAAAAAAATTACCGTCTGTTCATTTATGACCCCCGACATTGTGACGTTGTGTTCCGAACACCAACACAAACCTACACACTCACTTAATCACTGCCTAAATTGAATCGTTCGCTCTTCGTTCATGTATGTGTACCATTCACAAGTGTGTGTTCTTTATTGTCGATACAATTTTGTGTGGTTTTTTTTCTATGGCATTAGACATGTATAATGTGTACACCAATATATATATATATATATATATATATATATATATATATATATATATATATATATATATATATATATATATATATATATATATATGTAAATTCATTTTTGACCAAAAACTTATTTTTTTTTTCACTCCCTGATTTCATTTATTTTTTCTCTCGAATAAAAATTTCTTTTCCTTTTTATTTTTCATTTTTTTAATGAAAAATGTACGAATATTTATCAGTGAAAATTATGTAGGTATATATATTTATATATATAAATTTTTTTGACAGTTGACTAATGGGTAATATTGTTTTGTTCTTTGACTCTTACAAGTAAGCGAGCGAGCGAGCGAGCCAGCCAGCTAGCTAGCTAGCTAGCTAGTTAGAGAGAGAGAGAGAGAGAGTTATGACTATTCGTTTTCGTGTTCTTTCTACTTTTACATTTTGACCAGAATGAAAAGTAGAAATCATAATCAGGAATGAAATACAGCACTTTGGTGGATTACTTTCTTTTATCTCTATAGATCGCTCGCTCGCTCGCTCGCTCTGGTGTGCGTGCGCGCGCACTCACTTGCACAGAGCTATTTTTATTTTCCTCTGAGCAAAATACTTGGCATATTCTTGTTCAATGTTCAACTGGTAATGCATCATTGCCAACCAGGCTAACATAATATATATATATATATATATATATATATATATATATATATATATATACATATATATATATTTCATGTCAGTGTTCAGATAGCTTATCACACAATGTACAATACAGTGTGTGTGTGCGTGCGTGTACTAATCTAACCAAGAGAATCAGGTACCAAACATTGTGATTCTAATTAGAAACTATAAAACAGTGATAAAATTTCTTTTGTTTGGACTTTATGCATGTATGTATAGAAATGTTTGATCGGTGTTTCTGAAACGAAAGAAACAAAAAAGGATGTTGATAAACAGTCATGTGTTAGTTTAGGTGTGTACCATTATGGTCAGTCGAATGTGTATAGTTTATAACTAATCGTACACACACACACACACAGGTATAACTTATGCATTGATATACAATATAAGCATGTATATATGCAACAACATAGTTATAGTTGAATGTCATCTTAAAAAAGTTCAGCTGAAATTTGACAAACTCTGACAGATTTATAACGAAGTCAAGGCGAACTTGTACTGTATTATTTATTCAAACCGGTTTATGTTAGAAAGAAAATGGGAAATAATCTCACATTATTATATATATATATATATTTCTGATATTGTTTAGGCTGTAAAGAATATGTATACCCGTTTGAAAAAATTCACCTATTTGATTTGATTTAATTTTGACGATTTGACTAGAAATGATGTCAAGAATTTTCTGTATTATGAAACTGTGAAATCGTTCACTGGCTAGATTTATGGTAGATCACAATTAGAAAACTTGATCAACTAAAAAATAGCCGCTTTGTTTTCTAATATGGATATGGAGACTCCTAATCAGTATGCATTGGCAATATCCTCACGAATCGAGTAATTCACTATTCATGTTCAATACTTATAGTTGTTACTTCGCTTGTAATAGTTATTGGGCTGTTTCAGTTGATATTTCCGATGGCGACCTCTTCTCGCATTCTTCTGGATGCCGTGACGATTGCTTGGATATTTCATCATTAAGTCAACGGCTGCTATGTTAAGCGGAGATGATTGATAGTTAACTATGGATTTAGAAAGCAGTAACTGAATGTACCTACATTACAGAGTTGATGTTCATTCCGAGATTCGAATTTATTGCCATTTACTTTAAATGACAATTAGCCAGTGAGTGCCAATAGTCATTGGCTAATGCGATAGTCAGCTGAAATCTCGCTTTTGCTCTTGTCTTCGCACTCATGTGGTGTGTTTTTAGAGGGTATCAACATGTGTGTTCTCGGTTACTACTCATCATAACAGCAGTCGTACGGAGAGGTCAGTATTCGGTCGTTCATTTGGACTAACCAGATAAAACCCGTTCTGATTAAACCTTGCAGTTGCAAACATTTTCTGATAATTTCATTTTTTCCAAATTGTTGAAATGGTGGAGAAAATAGTTCTAGCTCAGATGGATGACTGTTGTGAAGTTTGTTTCTGTGAGCTAGATGTTTTGATTGTGGAGCTTTGATTGTTCTGAATAACATCACAAACTTCAGATAGAAGTAGAAGAAGTGAAGTAATCAAATTTGTTCACGTTTGACCTGTAGCTTCTTGTTGTGTTTCTGTTAACCTCGATCTTGATTGGTTGTTACTGACCTTAAGACTGTCGACGCTTTTCCATCTGTCTGTCATTTGATCCTATGTTTGCAAACGTGAAAGGTTTGTGCTGATGATGTTGTTCAGCAGAAGAACACCGACAGCTCCACAAATGATACCTCCAACAAACGCGTTAGTTTTTCCCTTTGACCTACACTCTACTATCACTTCAAAATATTTGTAAGCATAGAGTGTAGTTACTCATGAGTAGTGTAGTGCAAACACCAAAAAGTCTTTACAAAAAAAATGACATTTTCAACAGAGATTAAAATAATATTTTACACCATAAGATAATTGAAAATCAATTTCAGTAATCCTTGACAAAGATTACCGAAAATGTGAAAGCGGTTCATCCATCAATCCTTTTCAATATGACATAATCAATCAACCAACAATATTTCGATGAATCAGTTGAAAAATTCATAAACAAAATTATAGGATGAAGAATCCAATCAAAGTGAGATACAATCAAAAACAATTAAAAGGCAGATAAGGACACTTTAAAAGTCAACAACAATCATCAATCGCATCAGCAACAACCTAATGTGCGAAAGAACAAACCAGATACCAGTGGAGGAAGAAATCAACAAGAATAAGAAGAAGAAGAAGAAGAGCTGGAATTGGATAGGACAAACAATCAGGTAATCAGCCAACTACGTCACAAGAAAATCCCTTACTTGGAATCCTCAAGGTTAGAGGCGAAGAAAAAAACCAAATGACACACAAAATGGTTACAGACATGAGAATAGTGGACACCAGATGAACAGAACTAGAAAACATGGCTGAGGACAGAGTAGATTTTAGAATGCTGATTGTTTGACTTTGCTCCATTAGGGGTAACAGGTGTAAGTAATTAAGACCATTCAGCCGGTATCCAACTTTGATAATGACTAATTTCAATCATTGACTCTAATGAAAAATCAGTTATTTATATAATAAAATTTGATTTAAAAACCAACTAATATATGTTTTTGGTTTCATTTTTCGAACAATTTTAACAAAAATTCAAAATAACACTTCATTAATTCGTTTTTTTAATTAGATATGCTGTAGAGACTGAAGTCACAACCCATTCAACTTATTCACCAACATCTTATATTGAAAATCATTCCGACAATTGTACAAAATCAAATTGTACCATTCAAGAAACCTCAACAATAGATCAAACACATGAAATCAATTCGTCCATGAAGATGACACCCGCGACAACAACAACAATCAACACCACCAACCCAACGCCGACAACGACGCCAGCGGCCAAAATCAATACACCGCTGAATTATGACACAATGTTTATTCCATCAACAACTAGTTGGAATGAACAAGATCATTTATCGATTGATAAGTCATCGCATGTTATCGATTCTTATAAAACAAATTACCTGACAAATTGTGATCATTATTTTTATCATTATCGAAAACAGAATAAATTGATATTTGAAAATGGTCAATCCATGTCTTGTGCGGAATTATTCCAATTAGGTTTTGGTAATTGGACCAGTCAAATTCAACAATTCGGTGCTCAATTAAAAATATTAATTCAAGATGATTACAATGCAGTTTGGGGTTTAGCTGCATTGATTTTAGTGAATTATAAATCAGTCAATTGTAAGTTTTTACCGATTGACACAGTTGATGATTGGTTAGTAGGATTCCTTTTTTAAAACATCTATTTTTATAGTTCTGTCAATATTAGAACACCGTTAGAGAAACCTGGAGGAGTTGGACGGTCGTTTCTTTCTGATGTGGGGCTCATTAGCAGTTCGCATTCTCGACCCTATCGAGCGGGAACCGAACTTTGAACCTTTAAATTTGTATGCGAATGCCCACTTCTAGATCACTAAGCCGGCATTCAATGATGTTTTCGTCTAACTTCCAAGTTTCTAATGGTGGTCTAACATTGACCGTCGTAGTGTGTTCTTCGGCCTTCCTCTTCTCCTTTGGCTTTGAATATTCCATGTGTGGGTTCGTCTTGTGCCACATCAGGATGCTTTCCTTAATGTATCCTATCCACCTCTATTGCTCTTTTCTGATTTCTTTCTCCTCCCAGAGCCTGTTGGAGGCTACTGTTAGTCCCAAACCCGGATAAAGGATAAGGGTTGGGCATGAGGTTAGCGACCTCACCACATAGAAAATTAACTCGCAAAAAAATCACTAAACTGAAAAACACTCATGATGTACACAACGCACATATCTACATATGATTTTATTCAAATCAGTTTTCGATTTCTTATTAGATGTTGATTCCAAGGTAAAATACCGTTTAATACTCAGAGATAACATTTTCAATGTGTCTATAACAGTTTTAAAAGTTGTAACAGATTGTAAATCCAATAAACTAGATTTTAAGTTTCTTGATTTTGAGTGTATTATGAATTTTGGCGTGAAAGGTATTGCTTCATTATTGTTAAACAGTTTCAGTCACAACTAATCATGTGTTCACCAGTGACTAGTTTCATGATGTATTTATGCAGTTCTAGTCTGAAGCCATAAACAGGAGAGTTCAGTTTGTGTCGTTTGTGAAACTGTTGTCCACGGCATGCTATAGAATGAAGGTTGTAAAGTAGTTTGGATTGATTGAAGTTAGACAATAAAACCGTTGTATAGGCAACTCAATAATCTAAAGGTGATTGTTTGACGCGCAGCAGAATCTCCTACGTGCATCGGTCATGGTTGCACATTACACTAGGAAGACGTGTTCATCTAGTGTCTCTGGGTTTCCAAATGATATTAGACCGTCATTAGTAACCTAGATGCACTAAAAAGCAGCCATTACGTCTTGGTATTGGACTCATTCGCAGTGTGCATTACTGACCTCCGTTCACAAGAATCAAACTCAGGAACTTTGGTCTCACGTGCCAACGCTTAACCACCTCTGTACCACTCAACTGGCATCTGAAGTTGCTAATGTGTAATTCTGATAATCTACGGATTTTGCTCGACCTCACCTATTGTTTTCGGCAGTTACTGTCTACAGAGTTGAACTTCACTGACGAGACGATAGTCATCAATGGTTAGAGACCTTGAACGACATGGCTCAAAATCGTTTGCAATGCCGCAAGTGCATCCACTCGTTGAGCTCTCTCAAATCCTAATCTTCTGTATTAGCCAGCACATCTACCTTTGTCTTTCTAACCTTATCTCACTGAATTATACTTCTTGAATAATATCTTAAACCCTAGTCTTCTTTATTATAACATTAATACCTCTACTATCTTTATCACTATGGGATTTGATTTGACATTTGCGTCTCTGTGCTAATAATGTGGTTATGGCAACATGAACTTATGTACATACGTACGAAGTTCTACGTTGCAACTGACTGACTGACTGACTGTCCGAAAGAGACAGCTTACTGCTGTCACACGCTACCGTCCGAGAATAGGTTTCCATGAATGCATTATTCTGAACGCTGGTTAACGCTTTCATTCAATCTGGAATCGATTATCACAAACTACCCGCATTGTGAAATATGGATCTAGAGCTACGCAGACAAAGGTCTACCGATATGTCCTCTTCGGCACTCAAAGAAATTCGATACAAAAAATTTAGTATAATGTTCGGTATCTTTACAGGCCAACCACGACCGCTTGTTCCGAAGCCGTTTAGACAATATTTTTCGAAACTAAGCATAATATACTACATCATAGAATTAAGGCCATGATCAGCCTGACGAGCGATCGTTCTGCATGGAGAAGAATGAACCGGAAGTTTCGTAACTGGATTCAAGTATGTACAAAATGCCTGAGAATTAAAGAACATCGTCTTAAAGAACACACGAGTGATCTAAGAATAACGCCTCCGAAGAAAAATCAATATGTGATAAATATTTCGAAGCGATTGAACGACAATATTCATGCATTTATCAGAAGGGATATTGTACGACGTCCCTACAACAGACCTATGATGGTCCATTGAAAATTGTCAGAATAAAGGACAAAACTATCACTGTAGACAAAGCTAGGAAGACGGATGTAATTAGCGTCAACCTAGTAAAAACAGCTTTTATCAAAACTGGCGAACAGTTAATAATCACAAATACTTCGAAAATCATCAAATCACCGAAACGCGAGTTTAAACCATCAGCGACTGCAACGGAGAAAGTTCAGTAACGACTAGAAATGGATGAAGATACAGATGGTCGCGAAGATACATAGCTGCGATTTTGAATTATTAATTACTTTCGCCATTTCAAATGTACAATTTTTGTTAGCTCCGTATATGCAGGTAGATATTTTAACTTATCTAGTATCAGCAGTCGTGCGGAGAGATCAGTATTCGGTCGTGAGTGCCAATAGTTATTGACTAATGCGATAGTCAGCTGAAATCTCGCTTTTGCTCTTGTCTTCGCACTCATGTGGTGTGTTTTTAGAGGGTATCAACATGTGTGTTCTCGGTTACTGCTCATCATAACAGTAGTCGTACGGAGAGGTCAGTATTTGGTCATTCATTTGGACTAACCAGATAAAACTTGTTCAGATTAAACCTTGCAGTTGCAAACATTTTCTGATAATTTCATTTTTTGCAAATTGTTCAAATGGTGGAGAAAATAGTTCTAGCTCAGATGGATGACTGTTGTGAAGTTTGTTTCTGTGAGCTAGATGTTTTGATTGTGGAGCTTTGATTGTTCTGAATAACATCACAAACTTCAGATAGAAGTAGAAGAAGTGAAGTAATCAAATTTGTTCACGTTTGACCTGTAGCTTCTTGTTGTGTTTCTGTTAACCTCGATCTTGATTGGTTGTTACTGACCTTAAGACTGTCGACGCTTTTCGATCTGTCTGTCATTTGATCCTATGTTTGCAAACGTGAAAGGTTTGTGCTGATGATGTTGTTCAGCAGAAGAACACCGACAGCTCCACAAATAAGACGTCCAACAAACGCGTTAGTTTTTCCCTTTGACCTACACTCTACTATCAGTTCAAAATATTTGTAAGTATAGAATGTGGTTACTGGTGAGTAGTGTAGTGCAAACATCAAAAAGTCTTTACAACAGAGATTAAAATAATATTTTACACCGTAAGATAATTGAAAATCAATTTCAGTAATCCTTGACAAAGATTACCGAAAATGTGAAAGCGGTTCATCCATCAATCCTTTTCAATATGACATAATCAATCAACCAAGAATATTTCGATGAATCAGTTGAAAAATTCATAAACAATTATAGGATGAAGAATCCAATCAAAGAGAGATGCAATCAAAAAAATTCAAAGGCAGATAAGAACACTTTAAAAGTCAACAACAATCATCAATCGCATCAGCAACAAGCTAATGTGCGAAAGAACAAACCAGATACCAGTGGAGGAAGAAATCAACAAGAAGAAGAAGAAGAAGAGCTGGAAGTGGATAGGACAAACAATGAGGTAATCAGCCAACTGCGTCACAACACAAACCATCCATCACTTGGAAACCTGAAGGCCAGAGGAGAACAGGTAGACCAAATGACACATTTCGCCGAGAAATGCAGACACAAATGAGAGGAGAATGAACACCAGCTTGACAGAAGTAGAAGGGATGGCTGGGCACTGAGTAGGTTGTAGAATAAATACTGTTAGTTTGCCTATGCTATGCTATGCTATGCTCCATTCAGGTGAACCAGGAGCAAGTAAGCAAGTAAAAAGTTAAATCACTAACAGCCTCATTGAAAATATGTTTTGTCTTTATTTGATGTTGTATAAGCTGTTCACACTTGCAAAATATCTTTCGAAATCTTAAAATTGTTAGGATATTCATTCATCCAATATGCTAAGATAATTGTTTGTAAGTCTTATTCTGTTGGTAAGTTCCTATTGGTCGTCCTAACTATCAATGTCACATACTTCGAATGTTGTTTCCAATTGGTCATCATAACTGTCAATGTCACAGACTTCAATGTTGTTTCCTATTGGACGCATTATCTGCAACGTTTTATGACGCAGCCGTGGATCCCTAGTCAACGTGATCGTATAATGGAAGCCGCTTTATTTTCTAATATGGATAGAGACAGTTGCGTCTCTGTGCTAATGCGATATGACAACCTGAACTGATGTGCATACGTACGAAGTTCTGCGTTGTATCTGTCTGTCTGTCTGTCTGCCTATACTTACAAACTAGTTGTTCTGTAATCACATGCTCTCATTTCATAAACATTTTCTGTTTCTTATAGGGTTTGGCTAATATCATCATATCAACTTCAGCTGCCTCTTGTAAGCACATACATCCATATGGAATCGATTGAGATATGTTAGTTACCCTTATGCTCCAGTGAGTTACTACAAACGAATAACATCACATTTATCAGCATAAAAATATTTTACGACACCGGAATAAGAGATTCTAGTTGACGTTTTGAGTCAAATCAGCTATTCTAAAGATTTATCAAGTGTTTTTTTTGATCGAAATGATATTTTAATGATCAATTGATACAACCTTAGGTTCAATCACTCACTTCTCTAACCTAGTAAGCTATTTTTGGTAAAAAATTAGTATGGATATAAAATTGGTTAATTATCATCTGAGTAGTTTGTGATGTTAGTTTGAACGAAATATAAACAAATTTAACAACCATATGTTTCACCATTACAATCAACATCACATAACACAAGTTAAATCTGCAACAAAACTTTATTCATTATCTGATGATTCTAAAAGAACTATAGGAATAAAACAATGAATTGTAAAGCGTACATACCCTTATAAAATTCACTATATAGAAACATAAAGGCGGGAACAATGATCATAAACAAACAAGCTTAAAAGGTATGAACAACTACTATCAGTGTTAGGTTTTAAAAACAGCAACGTTAACCACACAAAGAACGTTTAATTCTGAAAACAAGAAAGCGGAAAAACGTTTATCACAGGTCTGTATACTAAATGAAACTGACAGAATTTGAAAAGCGTTAAGTAAATTTAACTCAATCAAAAAAATTTCAATAAAACCATGACGTATTTGAACTTTATCGAAAACCAGATTTTTAATTGACGATACAATTAAATAAATATAGAAAGTCAACAAAATAAATCCTAAATATTATTATTCGCAGCATCTACTGATGATATTCTCTCGGTGAAAAGCATTGCCTACATGATTGATTATTTTTCAACTAGTGCCTAAACGAAACAATTACGTTCTCTGGTAAAGTCTACTTTCAGTGTGGTCAACTAACACAATCTCAAACGAACAATAACACCACACTTCACAAAAATTGATGACGATCATATTTCCTACGAACATTTTGAAAAACCAATATTCACTGCAAAATATTCGGGCTTACAATTAGCAAAATCACAAATATTCTACACAAATAACCAAAATAAGTGATGCACACACATGAAGTAATGTGAATTTAGTATTCACCGAAAGCAGAAACAATTCTTGAATTCTTATAACGTGTATATCACTAAACCATGAATTACTCACATGTTTGCTCGATATTTCACTATCATATTTCAGAATATTGAATTGATTAACGCGATCATTTTCATCACAAACTGACAACAATTATATACAACAGACAGGTTCATAATACCACATCGAATTGTCGATGTACCTGATCATCAACTAGTACTAGCAGTTATCGAATAAACAACTATTATACAAAATTTGTAGGATTATTGCAATTAAGAGTGACACTACTCTCTAACCATCTATCAGATCCTACTGATGAAGTTATCTGCGAATACTGAACCACAAGTGAAATGAGAAATGACACATAAAATCATTGAAATTATTCAAAATCATCGAACTTACCAATACACACTCAAGAAATCTCATAGCAAATGATAATTCATAAGAGATGTTTCGAAGAAACCCAAATTGTGAATATTTTTCCTTTCGACCATCCGTTAGAACCTTATTATTCTTCTGAGCATCTTCCAAAGTTTCCTGTATCAAATGCATTGCATACATTATTAATTAACAATTAGTGTCAAACACAATAATTATATTCTTTGTTAAAATCCTATTTCACTGTTACCATCTAACGCTACTCACTTGGAACTATTCCTATCTGAAACCAACAAGTTTATGCAAGCGAATTCGCTTAGATCGACATCATGCTTCACTCTAATATACATTATTATGTATATGAATCTTTTGAATACTTTAAGGAAGTTTGAGTTTATCATCACAATTCTACGTACATGCTCATATTAGGTAAAAGTGAAATTTGTTCGTATGAGTACAGGTGCAATAATAGTATTCAGATAAGTAAAATTCGATAACAAAATGTTTCATCTATAGTTTATCATCTTCAACAAAGTAGAAATACAATTAGAACAACACATATAAGCGAACAATAATGTTGTTATTTTCGATTAGATTGTCATCAGGCTGCTTTACTCTCTAATATACATGAATATTTATGTATGAAAATGTGAAACCAATCAAGCCAATTTGAGTCGATGATCACAATGAAATGAAATAGAGATTACGTCACTACATATATTACAGGCAGAAGTACCAGTGGATAGTAGGAAGATAGGTGTACTGATAGTAGTAAGAAAATTATAAAATATAATAACTGAAGTTTTATCAATAGTAGGTCAATGGTGGATGAATAGACTTCAAATAATCATCAAAAAACATCAAAACCATTACGTAATAAGCAAACGTGTCGAAAATAATAAGTAAAAAATAATGTCAATCGTTAGTTACGTGATATCCGGCGGCGGAAGAAATAGGGGTGTCACGAATTTCTTCTGAACACATAAATTGCGGTTGAATGTACGTATTCCTATGGCTTCTCCTATGTGTAGGAGATGGCAGCGAACTCCGTTGGGAAATGATGGAGCTATACGATAGATCACCCGAAAAGATCTAGATTTATCTACAATGTGACCACTATCTACCAGGTGTGCTAAGATAGAGCTGCGTATTGTTTTTGACTGACCCTTCGTAAACCATGCTGCGAGATGTTCACTCATTCATTGGGTAAGTTGGCTGGAAGTACGCCAGATATAGCTATCTCCAGAGGAGCAGCTGAATTTGTAAATGCACATAGAGGAGGCCAACTCGGGTAACTTATCCTTCGTTTGGGTAGACATCGCTGGTCGACTGGAGAATGTCAATGCAAGTTTGGCAGCGTTGAATGTTGTATTAACTACTCACTCGTATCAATCTGTCCTGCAGAGTATCGCAGGCCACATCTCCGTTGAATTGTAACTTCATGAAAAAAGGCTTCTTTCGGGCGGTCGAAACTACCGACTTCTTTTCTACGGAAAACATATACTTCTTTATGAATGCACTGGGATAACCAATCTCGGTTAATGAGCCGTTGATGAATTCCAGCTCCTGACTTAAAGTATCCACTGAACAGATCATATTTGCTCTGCTTGTCAGATATCTAACCAAATTTGTTTTGTAGCGGATAGGTGTAAAACTACAAAAGTGAGTGTATTGGCAAGCACTGGGATATTTTCTTTGCACGCTTCTACTTAGTGAACCATCACTTCGCCTACATAATGTGATGTCAAGGAAAGTCAGTTTCTTTTATTATATTCCTCTTCACCGGTGAACGTGAATGCTCGGTGTACACAGTTGAACTGTTCCTTAAGTGACTCGTTATCTAGCTTCGCTATGAAGGGATCAGCTGGAATTGTGTCTAGATGTGAACACATGGCTATACCGTCTACTTGTCTATAATAAGTGTTTTTGAATACGAAATGCACGTTCATCGTACATCTTAGGAGCATTTCTTTTAGGCAATCATCGGGCAAGCCAATATCGATTTGTTTTTGCTTAATTTGCTCGCATATGAATTCAATAGTCTGGAGGAGTGGTACGTTAGTGAACAAAGAAACCACATCCAGTGAGATCATATTTTTTTGCTAACATTCGTATTTTCCACTTTGGAAGTGAACTCAAAAACGTCTCTTACACTTTTTCGTACAAGTGATTTATGCAAAGTCTCTAAATTCCGCACTAGCCACTTCGCGATTTTGTGGTAAGGAGAATGGAACATATCTAGGACTGGGCGCAGAGGAAGACCCGATTTGTGGACATTTGACAAACCATATAGTCGTGGTGTATACGATCCAGTCGGTTCATTCGAGTCGCGAATTTCAGACGCAATAACTCCATTTTTCTTTTGTTCCTTAAGCGAATTCGTCAGTTGTTTTTCCACATTTTTATTGATGTCGTTATTACTGGTGACTTTTTGAAATTTGCTAGGATCATCTAGCATTCCTTCCATTTTAGCTATGTAATCAGTTTTATTCATGAGAACTATACCTCCACCCTTGTCTGGTTTGCTTATGATCGAAGCATCATCTTTCTTGAGTTTTGTTAAAGCCTCAAGGTGTATGTAATGCAAACTTCGTTTCTCCGTTTCCACAGTCCACTACATTGTCCCATTTTAGAACATTATTTAAGTGTCATCTAGATGTCGGTTTCAAAAAGTAACCTACGATGCACGCTGATATCTAATTTGAGAAATGTTAGATTTATTCATCTTTCGACTAACCTACTAAGACTGCAACGCAGTAGCTTTCGGTCTAAAACGTCTATACGTTATCTGATGAACTCATACGTTCGGATTTATTTAACGGTTATAAAGTAGTTATATGTTGAGGTGTTGAGATCTCTCTGATCGGGGACCGCCTGAGAGTGAGAAGCAATAATGAGATCCAAGGCAATCACACTGATGAATACTAAACATTAAAACTCACAGCTCCTGAACTTTATTGCTAACCTTAGTTCCACGTGACGACTAAATTGAGGAACGCATCTTAATGGACTGATAATTTTTAATATTTATGTTTCACACAATGGAAAACTGAACTGTTTATATATAAATTTAGCTAACATGTGATAATTTTATGAATACTGAAATGTTTGCATGTGCCTACGTTTAAACATTAGGCCTTAGATTGAAAATCTTCAAAATTTTTGATATTATTTATTTAGCCAAAAATCTCGTTAGAAAACGTTGATTTTAACTCAAGTTATCAGGAAACTGCAAGCAACAGAATATCAGTTCATGGTTAATGTTTCTGATACTAAGTATATACACATGTTTAGATTTTCGCAGTAAATACAATTGTTTTTTAAGTTGTAGGCAGCTAAGAAGTGTACTCACGAATTCAATGTTATACTCTAACGATATTTGTCTCGTTGTAGTTTGAAATCCGATTATCTATGAGAGAAATATTTTTATATGGTAAAACACATATTTATCACTAAATATGAACTCTTAGTAACTCCATCTAAAGCGCTTGTGGGGTTACTGCATGTTCCAAACCGGAACAAAAAGAAGGTGGGTTGAGCATCCGATTATCGACCTCATCCCGTAGTAATCCAACTCGCTAAAAGGACGCTAAACTTGAAATAATCAGTTCTCTGGTTGACGAACATTAGGTGTGACAGGAGTAAGTAGGTAAGTAAGTGCATAAGTAAGTAAGCAAGTAAGTAAGTGCATAAGTAAGCAAGTGCATAAGTAAGTAAGTAGGTAGGTAAGTAAGTTAGTAAGTTAGTAAGTAAGTAAGTAAGTGCATAAGTGCATAAGTAAGTAAGTAGGTAAGTAAGTGCATAAGGAAGTAAGTAAGTACCTTGCACCTTTTCCTGCATTACTTTACATCTCATTTTTATTTTCTTTTAAAAACAATATTTTTTTCCAAGTTAGAAAATCACATGAAACAACAGTCAAAGAACATGTTTATACACAAATTAATCAATATATCTTGATGGTTCCTAGCTCATCATGTACAAACATACATACGAAAAGTAGTTTTATCAGTAGTAATAGTGGCAGTAGTGGTAGTAGTAGTAGTAGTATCATAGATATTTGTTAAATATTTTGACAAATCACTCAATTAAAATGATTGTCTTTCAAATATATATATATATACATATGAACTGAATAATTGTTAATGAATTCATAACAGTATTTTTTATCAAATAACAGTAGTAGTTAGTAATCATTAGAAATTTTTTTTAAAAAAAAAACTGTTGTATTCTATTATAAATCACGAATTACAAGTTGTATATATAGATATACTTATTTGGCTGAAACATAATAAATCAAAGCTGCATTAGTGTAAATTAATGTATACAACATTTTAGAAGGCATAAAAAAAATGTGTGTGAATTATTGAGAATTATGTTTCATTATGTGTAATATGTCATGAAATGCCAGGAAATCGGTATAATACATGACCTCTTTTTGTGTGTGGATATATTAAATGTTCAATTTTTCTATGAGTAAACCAACAAATAACAAAACAGAAATATTTGAACAAAATGTATATAGATTTAATTGCTTATTTCTTTATTGTAAAACCAATTGGTGAAAAATTAAATGTGCAGCCATTTTTTTTTTAAGAAAAAATTTGTTTATCTGAAACTGGTAAGAATTATGAATGACTGAGTAAAACGTTTCAAAGTTACCGTTGGCTTTCTCCCGCTCATCTCATTATTGATAATTGAATACAATTCAATGTTCAATGTCATGCCATGTGATATTTTTGTTATTGATTATTTTATAGAATCAGATTATAATTTTTAATATCATCGTAATTGTGTGTGTGCGTGTGTGTATTCAGTCTGATAATTTAATAATTTCTAAAATATCTTTTAACCATGAATAAGTAGTTTGATCACTTTCAGATAAATGTTTTAATGGTACAATTAAAAATTTCCGCGTAATTTCATGTATCACAACTTTTTGTTGAAATACTTTGGAAAAATAAGTAGAATCATTACGTAATATTGGTAAAGATGTTAAATGATGATGATCGCTTGTAATAAATCGATTGGTTTTTTTCAATGAATTATTATTATTATTACTATTGGTTGTATTATGATTCGTTGAGTCAATAATGATCAATGATGTTTGTGAATTCGATGTTGCGTTTGTGTGTTGATTTGATGAACAACAATGACTTTTTAACATTTCAACAAATCTATGACGTAATGAATAGACTTCACTAGAATTCAGTAGTGGAGTACGATCTGGAAAAAATAAAGGGAAACATAATTATCACGATATTATTGAAACGTTTAGTTATAGGGTTATGAAAAAGTTTAAGTTTTTCATTGAAATTATGAACCGATTCATGTGAAATAATCATTGAAATCCTGAAAGAATTGGTTGGCCTCTTTTGGTCTTAGTATGTGACTCCTTACTTTGCTGTAAGTATCCATTTCGCATTAAAATGTTATGTGACTGAAAATGTTGAACAATTATGAAGCAATACCTGTCTTGCACAAATTCATAATACACTAATTATCAAAAAACTTAAAATCTAGTTTATTTAAGTTACAATCTGTTACAACTTTTAAAACTGTTATAGACACATTGAAAATGTTATCTCTGAGTATTAAACGGTATTTTACCTTGGAATCAACATCTAATAAGAAATGGAAAACTGATTTGAATAAAATCATATGTAGATATGTGCGTTGAGTACATCAAGAGATTTTTTTCTGTTTAGTGATTTTTCGCCAGTTAAATTTCTATGCGATGAGGTAGTTTACATCATGTCCAAACCTTATACTTTATCCAGGCATGGGACTAACAGTAGCGTCCAAAAATTCTGTAAAGTAGGTACATTCAGTTACTGCTTTCTAAATCCATAGTTAACTATCAATCATCTCCGCTTAACATAGCAGCCGTTGACTTAATCATGAAATATCCAAGCAATCGTCACGGCATCCAGAAGAATGCGAGAAGAGGTCGCCATCGGAAATATCAACTGAAACAGCCCACTAACTATTACATTCGAAGTAACAACTATAAGTATTGAACATGAATAGTGAATTACTCGATTCGTGAGGATATTGCCAATGCATACTGATTAGGAGTCTCCATATCCATATTAGAAAACACCATCAAATAAAGACAAAACATATTTTCAATGAGGCTGTTAGTGATTTAACTTTTTACTTGCTTACTTGCTCCTGGTTCACCTGAATGGAGCATAGCATAGCATAGCATAGCATAGGCAAACTAACAGTATTTATTCTACAACCTACTCAGTGCCCAGCCATCCCTTCTACTTCTGTCAAGCTGGTGTTCATTCTCCTCTCATTTGTGTCTGCATTTCTCGGCGAAATGTGTCATTTGGTCTACCTGTTCTCCTCTGGCCTTCAGGTTTCCAAGTGATGGATGGTTTGTGTTGTGACGCAGTTGGCTGATTACCTCATTGTTTGTCCTATCCACTTCCAGCTCTTCTTCTTCTTCTTGTTGATTTCTTCCTCCACTGGTATCTGGTTTGTTCTTTCGCACATTAGGTTGTTGCTGATGCGATTGATGATTGTTGTTGACTTTTAAAGTGTTCTTATCTGCCTTTGAATTGTTTTTGATTGCATCTCTCTTTGATTGGATTCTTCATCCTATAATTGTTTATGAATTTTTCAACTGATTCATCGAAATATTCTTGGTTGATTGATTATGTCATATTGAAAAGGATTGATGGATGAACCGCTTTCACATTTTCGGTAATCTTTGTCAAGGATTACTGAAATTGATTTTCAATTATCTTATGGTGTAAAATATTATTTTAATCTCTGTTGAAAATGTCATTATTTCTTGTAAACACTTTTTGGTGTTTGCACTACACTACTCATGAGTAACTACACTCTATGCTTACAAATATTTTGAACTGATGGTGGAGTGTAGGTCAAAGGGAAAAACTAACGCGTTTGTTGGACGTCTTATTTGTGGAGCTGTCGGTGTTCTTCTGCTGAACAACATCATCAGCACAAACCTTTCACGTTTGCAAACATAGGATCAAATGACAGACAGATCGAAAAGCGTCGACAGTCTTAAGGTCAGTAACAACCAATCAAGATCGAGGTTAACAGAAACACAACAAGAAGCTACAGGTCAAACGTGAACAAATTTGATTACTTCACTTCTTCTACTTCTATCTGAAGTTTGTGATGTTATTCAGAACAATCAAAGCTCCACAATCAAAACATCTAGCTCACAGAAACAAACTTCACAACAGTCATCCATCTGAGCTAGAACTATTTTCTCCACCATTTGAACAATTTGCAAAAAATGAAATTATCAGAAAATGTTTGCAACTGCAAGGTTTAATCTGAACAAGTTTTATCTGGTTAGTCCAAATGAATGACCGAATACTGACCTCTCCGTACGACTACTGTTATGATGAGCAGTAACCGAGAACACACATGTTGATACCCTCTAAAAACACACCACATGAGTGCGAAGACAAGAGCAAAAGCGAGATTTCAGCTGACTATCGCATTAGTCAATGACTATTGTCATTTGAAGTAAATGGCAATAACTTCGAATCTCGGAATGAACATCTACTCTGTAATGTAGGTGCATTCAGTTACTGCTTTCTAAATCCATAGTTAACTATCAATCATCTCCGCTTAACATAGCAGCCGTTGACTTAATCATGAAATATCCAAGCAATCGTCACGGCATCCAGAAGAATGCGAGAAGAGGTCGCCATCGGAAATATCAACTGAAACAGCCCACTAACTATTACATTCGAAGTAACAACTATAAGTATTGAACATGAATAGTGAATTACTCGATTCGTGAGGATATTGCCAATGCATACTGATTAGGAGTCTCCATATCCATATTAGAAAACAAAGCGGCTTCCATTATACGATCACGTTGACTAGGGATCCACGGCTGCGTCATAAAACGTTGCAGATAATGCGTCCAATAGGAAACAACATTGAAGTCTGTGACATTGACAGTTATGATGACCAATTGGAAACAACATTCGAAGTATGTGACATTGATAGTTAGGACAACCAATAGGAACTTACCAACAGAATAAGACTTACAAACAATTATCTTAGCATATTGGATGAATGAATATCCTAACAATTTTAAGATTTCGAAAGATATTTTGCAAGTGTGAATAGCTTACACCATCAAATAAAGACAAAACATATTTTCAATTAGGCTGTTAGTGATTTAACTTTCTACTTGCTTACTTGCTCCGGGTTCGCCTGTTGTAACGGTTGCTTGCGATATTTCCCGGCTAAATCTTATAGCTTAGTATTCTTGACACAAAACACTGGACAGGTAACCCAAATCAGAACACGGTTGAACAGGAAGGATTGTATTCCAAAATAGCAAGGAAAAGAAGCCGGAGGTGATGGCGAAAGCCACGGCAAAGAAAGCAAGAAGGCTTGAAGGCATGAATGAATATCCAATCAATTTGTTACGGTCACCTCATTGTCTCTGTAGATATAAATACATAGATTTTTCAGTCTTAGTGGTTTCATCTGGAAATTCAATTAAATTTTACATGTGTGTAGTTTTACAAAGTAATATGCCGGAAGAGATGAAATCATTTGCAGTTTGGCTAGTTCGAGGAGCGTTCGCAGATTATCCTAACATTGAAGAGAGAACAAAACATATTGAGGATAAATTCACTAAAAAGACACGTGAACAGAGTGTCGATCCCAGCTATTACAGATGTGTCATCCCGAAAAAATCATCCGAGTATATACAACATTATTTGACTGATTGATTGATTTTTAATGTGATTTGTGAATGTATTGTTTGTTGTCTGTAAGCTGTGTTTGGATATCGATCTAATATGAAAGATGTGGTGATCATTTTATTTCATTGATTCTACACGCTATTATACTCATTAGTTCATTTGGAAACTATATCAGGAAGCCACTGGGAATCAGACACATAACAACAATACTTGTTGTAAAGCAGATTGTAATAATAATAATAATAATAATAATACTGATTGATTATTACCGAAGTATAATAATGTTATCAATGAATGAGCAAATATACACATTGATTGTTATTCGTATATATTCATTCATTTATTCACGTTGAGCTCATACAAAATCGATATTTCTTCCATTCTGTTTTTTTCTAATTTCAGTTTGTACAAATATCTATTGGAATTGAAACCAGTGGAAAATCATTTAATGATAACCATGATGTTGGAAGATCGTGTTGTGTTTGTGGGAGATGTAAGAATCGTTTTACCCTCCGAATGAACCGTAATTTTTCACATGATTATACTTGTAATTTAAACAGAATAAAACTACATTTGTGTGTTTGTTGCATTCAATAGAATTTTGTTCAACAAACAAGCGAAATGTGAAAATTCACAATAAGTTTTCTGCGTCATCTGAAATAGTTATGAGTAAGTAGGAGAGAGGTAGTTGAGTGTACTGATCGCTTCACTGTTCGTTGACAGCTCGTCAGCGTTGACGATTCAGTGTGTGACAAAATCTCAGCATGGATTCATGAATCTCAATAGGGATTTTGCGAATTCACAAATGATGTGTGCGGAATATCCGTGTACTATCGAAACGAAACGACGAGTTTATTGAGCAGCTGTCCGTTCCGTCTTCATTTACATGTTTGAAAGATGACCAGTAAGAGAATATTTGTAGGTTGATGTTATTTAATCATAGGTGTCTTGTAATCATTGCTGGTGCATTCTGAGAGAAATGAGTAAGTAGGAAATAGTTGACTTGAGCAAATGGTTCTAGTTAAGGAAGGAGAATCATTCGTTGAAATAGTGATTGTTGATAAGTTGAGTTGGTAGGAACTTGTGTGATGTGTGGCTAATCAACCACCGATATCGTTGGTGACTGATGTTGTCTGAAGTAGTGGATCGACTAGAAGAAATCGAGGGCGTGCAAATCACAGGCAAATGGAATGATCAATGCTTGTTTGTAAAGATTACCCATTCGCTGTTTGTGGTACCATCGTCATTTGTGAAGTCACTGTGAATGGAACGATCCATGTTGGATTATGCGATACGATCGGAACTGGTGATGATGGACTTGAATCGACATGGCTGAAAATCATTTGCGATTGCGCAGGTCGATGCATGCATTGTTTGTTTTCACTGAAATTAGAATCTTCTGATTTCGTCATGAACTTGATCGTTGTTTTTCTAGAATTATTTTCTCGTGAGATAGACTTTTACAATCATCTGTCGGATTTCTACGTTTCTTCATCTTCGCTGAAACTGTTATTACCTCTAACATTGTCGAATTGGAACTGACGATTCCATCACTCTGTCCTAATATTGTATGATAAATTTACAAAGTGAGTTATTAGTTCTTCAATAAAAGGATTCCATTCGAATTTGTTATGAAACTGCATCTAAATTTTTATAGAAAATTGTGCAAATAAACTTATGAAGACTTTATAGATATTTCGAAATATATTTTCGATGCAGTGTAACACTGTGTTACTCTAATATGAGCCAATGCTAAACCTTTGAATTTTCATTCAGTTGTTATTATCATCCATCCGAAACTTGTTTCGTATGTTGATGAAGAGAACTGCTTTCATTGTTACTTTGTAGTAATTTTTGTAACTGAACTCCCATCTCTCTAATTCAGAGAGAAAACCTATTTATCTCCTCAGTCTATTTCATTTGATCGTGATTTGATTATCAACTGAATGCGCTTCATTGATCATATTTCATCCTAGTCACTACGTAGTCACATATTCTGAGTTGTTTGTGCCTTCCCGCTATCATTGAACCTCAATCCCTATTCAGCATAGAAAATATTTTAACAGAATGTTGACTTCAAATCTCAGCACTGATTTACATCTTAATTGTAGTATACTGTAGTGTGTTCAGAATAACTGACAATCAAATTTATGCAAATAATAACTGGCTGTTTATCTTACTTTTCCTTGTTGTTTCATTGACAGTGTTTTTTATTTTTAGATATTTCGTAGTAAACAAAATTTTTGTTTGTGTAGTTCAGTTTCCACATTACTTATGCACATATCGCTACTTTTTACATGGTCATCTCTATACACGTTTGGATTTCTTCTAATAAGTATTTTTTGTTTCTAGTGATGTTTGCGTCCTATGTTTTATATGAAGGTAACATATTCAAGACAGTTCAACTGTATGGAGCGGAAACATGGAGAACTACCAAAGCCATCATCCAGAAGATACAAGTGTTTATTAACAGCTGTCTACGCAAAATACTTCGTATTCGTTGGCCAGACACCGTCAGCGACAACGTACTGTGGGAGAAAACAAACCAGATTCTAGTGGAGAAGGAAATCAGGAAGAAGCGGTGGAAGTGGATAGGACACATACTACGAAAATCACCTAACTGCGTCACGAGACAAGCCCTCACATGGAACCCTCAAGGCAAATGAAAAGAGGAAGGCCGAGAAACACACCACGCCGAGAAATAGAGAAGGATATGAGAAGAATGAACAAACATTGGACAGAATTGGAGAGGGAAGCCCAGGACAGAGTTGGTTGGAGAAAACTGGTGAGCGGCCTATGCTCCATTGGGGTTAACAGCCGTAAGTAAGTAAGTAAGTAACATGTTCAGTAATCTGGAGTATCAAACACAGTTCACTCTCTAATACTGACTTCAAATCAAGCCAAATAGTTTCGAACATTGTGGAATACATAAGACAAACCTCATTTAAAAACGTCAATTATATTGAACAATGACCGATTGAACAGTTGTTGAGTTCAATGGAAGTGTAGTGTCATTGTTGTTTGGTTGTTTTTAGGTTGGAAGCTTGAACGGCCAAAATCTCCATGTGTTCATTTTATAACATGATAAGTGTAAGTCGAAAGGGAAAATCAAGAAATTCTTGATCTGATGAATATCGGTTATTGTGTTGTCATTTGTCATCAGTTTAGTAATTTTTCATGACTGACATGTTTGAGCACCTTTTAGAAATCTTTTCATTCCGTGATTTGACCATTATACATCCGTTATCATATTCATTTTCTATACTGGATGAATATACTACTGATTTTACACATAGTTACACACAATGCTTGTTGGATGAATGCTACAGATGGCATTTTGAAATTCAGATAGTTTGTAGTGTCAGATAATGATCATTGAATAATGAACGGTTTATTTAATGAGTACGATATCATTGCCTAATCTCAATCACAACTACTCACTAGCACTGAGGAAATGATTTCTCAAAAACAAGCAAATTAATAGTGTGGTGCGAGCTACTTATCGGTTGTAAATCTGGCATTCCAGCCCATTCTGCAAATCGTCTTCAGCGATGGGCGCTGGTGCTTTTGGGGTATGATTTCGAAATCCAATATCGACGCTCTCTACAATTCGGTCAAGCAGACTCTTTGTCACGACTCATTTGTGATCAAGTGGCGGCTGAGGAAAACATGGTGATCGCATCTCTGTCAGTAGAAGACCGCGCAGAATGTTATCTGACAACCGCAGTTCGCGCATTACCGGTGTCTGCAACAGACATACAAAATGCTTCTAGAAACGACCGCATCATAAAGATGACGATGAAATATGTCACTAACGGTTGACCGTCGACAAAGTTTGAAGGTGACACGAAGCAACCGTATTAGCGGCGGGGTTCACTATGCATCGTGAACGGTCGTCTGATGCTTGGTGAAAGAGTAGTGGTGCCAGAATCCCTTCGTGAAAAAGTGCTGAGACAGGTACGTCTCGGTCATCCTGGGATTAAACGAATGAAATCCATAGCCAGGAGTTATGCATACTGGCCTCACATTGATCAACATGTCACAGCGTTGGTTGAAAAATGCATGCGGTTTCAGCAGGCGGAAAAGATGAATGCCGAAATTCCGCCGGTCTCATGGCCCAAACCTGAGCATCCTTGGTCCAGGATACATGTCGACTTCGCTGGTTCAATTAATGGAACTATGTATTTACTTGTCGTCAACGCCGGAAATCAGCCCCGTTATGCCGCCCACTACAACTAAGACTATACAGCTCCTACCTAAAATTTATTCACGAAATGGCTTTCCAGATGTGTTCGCATCCGACAATGGCTCTCAAATCACCTCTTCCCAACTCCTGACTTTCTGTCAACGGCTAGCCATTAAACACATACGCTCGCCACCGTACCATCTGCAATCAAATGGGCAGGCGGAAAGGTTTGTGGATACGTTTAAAAGAGCATTGCTTAAGTCAAAAGGGGAGAGGACACCAGCCGAAGCGTTACGAAATTTCTTGTACGTCTGTCGGACAACACCAAATGAATTGTTACCGGAGCAAAAGTCGCCAGCAGAAATCAAGATGGGAAGAAGATTGAAAACGATCCACAGCCTGATGCATAAGACTAATGCACCCTCATCAGTAGAGACAAAGCAGCAAAGACAATCCGCTTACGAAGTGGGATGCCCTGTGTTTGCCCGCGACTACAGAACGAACCATGGTCCTCGGGCAGAAGCCAGAGTGGTCGGAAGAGCTGGACGAGTTATGTACGAAGTAGAGGTAGGAGGTGATAAATGGTCACGTCATCGAAATCAGGTACTCAGACGGCTAGCCCTAGATCGCCCATCAAGGGCAGAAAGCCTTCCCCCTAACATCTTGCTTGATAACTTCAAACTACCGGCAGCCCCGCCACGAGAAGAAACTCAGCAGCAAGCTGTTCTTCGTTCCCGAAGGTATCGTCTCAGACGGCGGCGAACAACAGTGAAGACGCAAGTCGACCCCAGTAGCAAACACTATTAAAAAGGGGAGGAGTGTTGGGGATGTTAGATCCCCAAAAATCGCTTGTTAAATGCCTTATTTCGGATTCTACGTTTGCCAGCATGGGCTGATCAGTTAATCTTGAGGTTTCAATTCCCACCAGGAAAATCCAACGCTGTGATTGGCTGCTGTGTATTATAGTGTGCTATTTTATAACTGTCCCAAGGACATTTCTATGATGTATAAACAAACGAGAGTTGTATGCTTGATTGTACTGTGATTGCTGGGTGTTTGTAGAATATACTTTCTACAAAGCCTTTTCACTTTAACCTCAGAATCAAGGTAGCCTGCCTGGATGCTGGTCAAAATCTCGTTCGCGTTTACTGACTAAAGTAAACTCGTAATAGCCTCAAGCATACTAAGTGACGAACCCAATAAGTATCAATAGGGATATCTCCGTCGAATAGTAGTTTAATAGATGAAGGTCTCCGACTTCAACTTTGTAAAACCCTACACACACTTCTTTATGAACGCACTAGGATAGCTGATATCGGTCAGTGAGCTGGTGATAAATTCTAGCTGCTGACTTAAAGTATCTACTGAACGGGTCTTTTTTGCTCTGCTAGTGGGACATCTGACACGATTTCCGATGTGGCCGATAAGTGTAAAACTATAGAAATAAATGTATAGGCAAGCGAAGGGTGTTTTTTATGTGTCCACGTCTCTACTTAACAAGTCATCAGTTCGCCTGTCTAGTGTGACGTCAAGGAAATTCAGCTTTTATCACACTCTCGTTTACCAGTGAAAGTGATAGCCATGTGTCAAATGTTGAATTGATCTAGTAGTTTTTATTTGCTGATGTTTTGATCTTCAATGGGACACGTGACATCGACGTACCTGTGATGTAGATCAACTTTCTTAATAGCCTCGTTAAGTGGTTCGTTTTCTAGCTTTGCTATGAAGAGGTCAGCTGGAGTTGTGTCTAGACGTCAACCCATGTCAATCCGGTCTGTTAGCAGTTTTGAACGTTCATCCTACAAATGAGAAGCAGATAATTCAGGCAATCCTTGGGAGAATCAGTCAAATGTATTTCTACATTGTTATAGATGATGAACTATAGATGAAACTTTTTTTATCGAATTTTACTTATCTGAATACTATTATTGCACCTGTACTCATACGAACAAATTTCACTTTTACCTAATATGAGCACGTACGTAGAATTGTGATGATAAACTCAAACTTCCTTGAAGTATTTAAAAGATTCATATACATAATAATGTATATTAGAGTGAAGCATGATGCTGATCTAAGCGAAATTGTTTGCGTGTAAACTTGTTGTTTTCAGATAGGAATAGTTCCAAGTGAGTAGCGTTAGATGGTAACAGTGAAATAAGACTTTAACAGAGAATATAATTATTGTGTTTGTCACTCGTTGATATACAATAATGTATACGATTCATTTCAAATAGAGGAAATTGGAAGATTCAGAGAAGAAGGACAATGCATCAACGGAAGTTCAAACACTAAAGCAATGGCTCGACATTGTTCGAAATTTCTCATATATAATAAAAATTGCTTTTCAACTTCATGATCATCAGTTTGTAAGTTCGATGATTTTGAAGAATTTCAATGATTTTATGTGTCATTTCTCATTTCAATTGTTGTTCAGTATTCGCAGATAACTTCAATCAGTTTATCGTTTCTGTTGCGTATTGTAACAAATAGAAATGAAATGCATGGAAACCGCATACTTCGAAATCGGTTCTCTCACAACCTACTTCTTTGCACATATAATTGAAAGAAAATTCATCTACTCAGTAGGATCTGATAGATGGTGATGGTTAGAGAGTAGTGTCATTCTTAATTGCAATAATCCTACAAATTTTGTATAATAGTTGTTTATTCGATAACTGCTAGTACTAGTTGATGATCAGGTACATCGACAATTCGATGTGGTATTATGAACCTGTCTGTTGTATATAATTGTTGTCAGTTTGTGATGAAAATGATCGCGTTAATCAATTCAATATTGTGAAACATGATAGTGAAATATCGAGCAAACATGTGAGTAATTCATGGTTTAGTGAGATACACGTTATAAGAATTCAAGAATTGTTTCTGCTTTTGGTGAATACTGAATTCCCATTACTTCATGTGTGTGCATCACTTATTTTGGTTATTTGTGTAGAATATTTGTGATTTTGCTAATTGTAAGCCCGAGTATTTTGCAGTGAATATTGGTTTTTCAAAATGTTCGTAGGAAGTATGAGCTTTATCAATATTTGTGACATGTGGTGTTATTGTTCGTTTCAGATTGTGTTAGTTGGCCACACTGAAAGTAGACTTTACCAGAGAACGTAATTGTTTCGTTTAGGCACTAGTTGAAAAATAATCAATCATGTAGGCAATGCTTTTCACCGAGAGAATATCATCAGTAGATGCTGCGAATAATAATATTTAGGATTTATTTTGTTGACTTTCTATATTTATTTAATTGTATCGTCAATTAAAAATCTGGTTTTCGATAAAGTTCAAATACGTCATGGTTTTATTGAAATTTTTATTGAGTTAAATTTACTTAAACTTTTTCAAACACTGTCAGTTTCATTTAGTTTACAGCTCTGTGATAAACGTTTTTCCGCTTTCTTGTTTTCAGAAATAAACGTTCTGTGTGTGGTTAATGTTGCTGGTTTTCAAACCTAACACTGGTAGTAGTTGTTCATGCCTTTTAAGCTTGTTTGTTTATGATCATTGTTTCCGCCTTTATGTTTCTATATAGTGAATTTTATAAGGGTATGTACGCTTTACAATTCATTGTTTTATTCCTATAGTTCTTTTAGAATCATCAGATAATGAATAAAGTTTTGTTGCAGATTTAACTTGTGTTATGTGATGTTGATTGTAATGGTGAAACATATGGTTGTTAAATTTGTTTATATTTCGTTCTGTTGTAAACGCTGCTACGTAAACTCTTCAGTCCTAACGGCGTCCAATTCAAATACCGCAATACGACCCAAAAGGCTTTTTCCAACTCTCCTAGAAATCAGAACGTAACACCGTGGAAGGAAGATATTTATTGGGTCGAATACAGAAGAAGAAGTAGGCAGGGGAACGGAGTTATTAAGTCTTCCAGATAGCGCGTATTTATACACTAAGGTCGAATAAGAAAAAGCATCAACGTCTGTGACATTGAAAAATTAGGACGACCAATAGAAAAGAACATTTGAATGACATCGACCGTCCAGATGACCAATAAGAGGTAACATTGAAGTATTTGACCCTGACGGTAAGAACGATCACAATTTCGGCCAATAGAAATCGACCAATAGGATTACACTTCTAAAAATAGCATTCTTAGGATATTTGGTGAATATCCTAACACGTTCAAACTAACATCACAAACTATTCAGATGATAATAAACCAATTTTATATCCATACTGATTTTTTACCAAAAATAGCTTACTAGGTTAGAGAAGTGAGTGATTGAACCTAAGGTTGTATCAATTGAATTAGTCAGACATGAATGAAGAATACTCGATTAATCAAATATATTATTCGTATTTAAAGGTTGACAGAAATAAGGCGGTTCGAAATTTTATGAAACTACATGAAAAGTGATAACTATGTAACCGGATTGCCTAAAGTGGTGAAATAAATTTTGAAAGGTTTTGTTGGCCCTCGGAGTGAGTCTAGGTTCAGTTGAAATCTGTGTGGGGATCATCACCTCATTGGCCCATTATCTGGCTCAAGTATTTATGAACGACCGAGTATGCTATGTAATAGATCTCTCCATCAGTTTCCGTCAAGTATATTTGGGCGAACCCCGTTCGTGTTACAGAGGAAACAGGAAGCCAAATACGGATTCGGTTAAAAGAGTTTCTTTCAGACAATTCTTCATGCAGACATGATATGATAATGAAATGCGCACAAATAAGGCAAGGTGGAGAAGGCGAGTGAGACAACTCATTCTGATGAAACATGACCAAGGATTTATAGTGAGATAGAGTAAGTCAGACATGTGATAAGCGAATAGGATGAATATGCGCGTAGGCGGTAAGCAATGTTCAGTCGTACCAGCTCACACAAACCAGACAATATTAAATGTCAATGGTACTTATAAGTTGCTGCTATACAAATGACTTGGTTAAATAAGTTGATCAAAACACTTGACAAAAGTGAAAATGAGCGAACTCAAATGTTGTATGTGGAGGCACTACAGTTTCTTTCATCTTTATGCTCTTATGCACAAATGTTTGGAGGAGCTTAACGCTGATATCGAGAACAGACTGGTTTGTAGTTGTTGAATGTCTTAAAAAAAAAATTCAATTCATATAATTTTGATCGTGATCCGGCTAGAGAGTCTCATAAACTTATCGTATCAAAGATTTTCCCTAGACAACTCAGTAACTCTCAATTAGGTGTTGTTGATGTTTGAGAAATTTCAGTTTTCCTCATCATGAATGAATAAATGAGAATAATTCAACTTCCTAACTGATAACAATGCATCAAAGATTAAGATTCGGTTAACATAAATTCAAATAACTAGATTAAATAAAAATAGGTAAGCACATTATCACAGAGATGAATTCAACGATCATTAAAATCTCTTATTCCAGTGTCGTAAAATATTTGTATGCTGATAGATGTGATGTTGTTCGACTATAGTAACTCACTGAAGCATAAGGGTAACTAACATATCTGAATCGATTCCATATGGGTATATGTGGATATGATGGATATGATTTGAGAAGTATAATTCAATGAGATAAATTTAGAAAGTGAAAGATAGAGATGATGAACAATTCAGAAGGTCAGAACCTGAGAGAACACAAAGAGTGCATGCACTTGCGCCATTGTCAATGATTTTGAGACATGTCATTCAAGGTCCCTAACCATTGATGATTTACATATCGCGGACCCCAACCGCGTTGCCTATATCTGTGTGCCACTTCATTTTTCTCGGGAGTCTCGTCAATGCTGATGGCCTATGGAGTGACGAAATCTCAGTGCGAATACAGAAGGTTCGATTGGCTGTTGCCAAGTTGCGTCACTTATAGCGTGGGTGAGATATCCGTCCGCTGAATAAAGAAAGAGTGTACAGCTCAGCTGTTCGCTCCGTCCTACTTTATAGCTGCAAAACATGTCCAGTAGGAGTGGAATATATTCATAGGTTGTTAGTATAGGATCATAGGTGTCTTCGAAGCACTGCTCGTTTATCTTAAGTCTATTGAGTACGCAATGCTGTGGTTAGGAAACGGGTCCTAGATAAGAATGGCAGGTCAATAGATGAAGTATTGAAACTTCATCAATAATAGTAATAGTGGCAGTAGTGGTGTGGTGCGAGCTACTTATAAGTAGTACATAACCTGAGTGTCAACGTAATGTCTGGCAGCAGAAGATGGGGGAAGATCAAGAAAGGAAGAGTGGAAACACAATCGAATTTGTATGAAACGCATGAATAGTGACAATGGATTGATGTTTAGCAACAGGAACAGTCCAGTTCGATATGATGAACTGATATTTTGCAAATAAACGATTTACGATATGGTTTTCCAATTTTACTGAGTAACTCTGTAATTTTCGCTAAATACAATTTGGTTGTCCTCACCTGTGTTCCTCTTCACTACAGTAGTATCATGGATATTTGTTAAATATTTTGACAAATCACTCAATTAAAATGATTGTCTTTCAAATATATATATATATACATGTGAACTGAATAATTGTTAATGAATTCATAACAGTATTGTTTATCAAATAACAGTAGTTAGTAATCATTAGAAATTTTTTTTAAAAAAAAACTGTTGTATTCTATTATAAATCACGAATTGCAAGTAGTATATATAGATATACTTATTAGCTGTAACATAATAAATCAAAGCTGCATTAGTGTAAATTAATGTATACAACATTTTAGAAGGCATAAAAAAGTGTGTGTGAATTATTCAGAATTATGTTTCATTATGTGTAATATGTCATGAAATGCCAGGAAATCGGTATAATACATGACCTCTTTTTGTGTGTGGATATATTAAATGCTCAATTTTTCTATGAATAAACCAACAAATAACAAGAAAAAAATTGCACTAAAACAAAACAGAAATACTTGAACAAAATGTATATAGATTTAATTGCTTATTTCTTTATTGTAAAACCAATTGGTGAAAAATTAAATGTGAAGCCATTTTTTTTTTAAGAAAAAAGTTTGTTCATCTGAAACTGGTAAGAATTATGAATGACTGAGTAAAACGTTTCAAAGTTACTGTTGGCTTTCTCCCGCTCATCTCATTATTGATAATTGAATACAATTCAATGTTCAATGTCATGCCATGTGATATTTTTTTATTGATTATTTTATAGAATCAGATTATAATTTTTAATATCATCGTAATTGTGTGTGTGCGTGTGTGTATTCAGTCTGATAATTTAATAATTTCTAAAATATCTTTTAACCATGAATAAGTAGTTTGATCACTTTCAAATAAATGTTTTAATGGTACAATTAAAAATTGCCGCGTAATTTCATGTATCACATCTTTTTGTTGAAATACTATGGAAAAATAAGTAGAATCATTACGTAATATTGGTAAAGATGTTACATGATGATGATCGCTTGTAATAAATCGATTGGTTTTTTTCAATGAATTATTATTATTATTATTACTATTGGTTGTATTATGATTCGTTGAGTCAATAATGATCAATGATGTTTGTGAATTCGATGTTGCGTTTGTGTGTTGATTCGATGAACAACAATGACTTTTTAACATTTCAACAAATCTATGATGTAATGAATAGACTTCACTGGAATTCAGTAGTGGAGTACGATCTGGAAAAAATAAAGGGAAACATAATTATCACGATATTATTGAAACGTTTAATTATAGGGTTATGAAAAAGTTTGAGTTTTTCATTGAAATTATGAACCGATTCATGTGAAATAATCATTGAAATCCTGAAAGAATTGGTTGGCCTCTTTTGGTGTTAGTATTTGACTCCTCACTAAGTTGTAAGTATCCATGAATATTGAACTTTGATTTCACATCACAGTGTTATGGAGATCGTTGTTTCTACACATTGAAATCATCAATGAATCATTGTTAGACCACCATCAGAAATATAACCAGTGAAGTTCAACCCTTTCAGGTATCGGGAGCAAAAGTCGAAGACAAATGGGTGAGGTTGAGCAAAATCTTTAGATTGATCAGATTTAGACAATAACAACGTTAGATGACGGCTGAGTGGTACAGAGGTGGTTAAGCGTTTGCACGCGAGACCAAAGTTCCTGAGTTTGATTCTTGTGAACGGAGGTCAGTAATGCACACTGCGAATGAGTCCAATACCAAGACGTAATGGCTGATTTTTAGTGCATCTAGGTTACTAATGACGGTCTGATATCTTTAGAAACCCAGAGACACTGGATAAACACGTCTTCCTAGTGTAGTGTGCAACCATGACCCATGCACGTAGGAGATTCTGCTGCGCATAAAACACTCACCTCTAGATTATTGATTTGCCTATCCAACGGTTTTATTGTCTAACTTCAATCAATCCAAACTACTTTACAACCTTCATTCCATAGCATGCCGTGGACAACAGTTTCACAATCGACACAAACTGAACTCTCCTGTTTATGGCTTCGGACTAGAACTGCAGAAATACCTCATGAAACTAGTCACAGAGAAACACAACTTTTAAAACTGTTATAGACACATTGAAAATGTTATCTCTGGGTATCAAGCGGTATTTTACCTTGGAATCAACATCTAACAAGAAATCAAAAACTGATTTGAATAAAATCATATGTAGATATGTGCGTTGTGTACATCATGAGTTTTTTTCTGTTTAGTGATCTTTTGCGAGATAATTTTCTATGTGGTGAGGTCACTAACCTCATACTTACTTACTTACTTTCGCCTGTTACCCCAAATGGAGCATAGGCCGCCCACCAGTTTTCTCCAACCAACTCTGTCCTGGGCTTCCCTCTCCAGTTCTGTCCAATGTTTGTTCATTCCTCTCATATCTTTCTCTATTTCACGGCGTAATGTATTCTTTGGCCTTCCTCTTTTCCTTTTGCCTTGAGGGTTCCATGTGAGGGCTTGTCTCGTGACGCAGTTAGGTGCTTTTCGTAGAGTGTGTCCTATCCACTTCCAACCCTTCTTCCTGATTTCCTCCTCCATTGGAATCTGGTTTGTTCTCTCCCACAGTTCGTTGTTGCTGATGGTGTCTGGCCAACGAATACGAAGTATTTTGCGTAGACAGCTGTTAATAAACACTTGTATCTTCTGGATGATGGCTTTGGTAGTTCTCCATGTTTCCGCTCCATACATTAGAACTGTCTTGACATTTGTATTGAAAATCCTTATTTTGGTTTTCGTTGATATCTGTTTGGAGTTCCAGATATTTTTCAACTGTAGAAATGCAGCCCTTGCTTTGCCAATCCGTGCCCTCACATCTGCATCGGATCCACCTTTCTCGTCGATGATGCTGCCAAGATATGTAAAGGTGTTAATGTCCTCCAAGGCATCTCCATCAAGAGTGATTTGATTGGTGCATGTTGTGTTGCATCGGAGAATTTTGCTTTTTCCTTTATGTATGTTGAGACCTACTGCTGCAGAGGCTGCTGCTACACTCGTCGTCTTCTCTTGCATTTGTTGTTGAGTGTGCGATAGAAGAGCCAGATCATCTGCGAAGTCCAGATCGTCCAGCTGCGTCCTAACTGTCCAGTTGATACCGTGCTTCCTTCCAGCTGTTGACGTTTTCATAATCCAGTCGATGACCAGGAGAAAGAGAAAGGGTGAGAGTAAGCAACCTTGCCTCACACCGGTCTTTACCTCGAAAGAGTCGATTAGCTGTCCTCCGTGCACGATTTTGCAGTTGAATCCATCATAAGAGTTCCGTATGATGTTAACTATTTTCTCAGGCACACCGTAGTGTCGAAGAAGAGTCCACAGTGTTTTCCTGTCCACGCTATCGAATGCTTTCTCGTAGTCGATGAAGTTGATGTAGGGTGGTGAGTTCCATTCAATTGATTGTTCCACAATGATCCGTAATGTATCAATTTGGTCAGTACACGATCGATCCTTACGAAATGCAGCCTGTTGATCTCGAAGTTGGGCGTCTACGAAGTCCTTCATTCTGTTTAACAATACTCTGTTGAAGACTTTGCCTGGTATTGAAAGAAGATTTATCCCTCTGTAGTTCTCACACTTGCTGAGATCGCCTTTCTTTGGTATTTTGATGAGGTATCCTTCCTTCCAGTCTGATGGTACTTGTTCCTCATCCCAAATCTTCTTGAAGAGGATGTGAAATATTTTTGCAGTTGCTTCCAAATCTGCTTTCATCGCCTCTGCTGGAATGTTGTCTGGTCGTGCTGCTTTGCCGCTCTTGATTTGTCTGATGGCTATACTGATCTCCTCAATCGTAGGTGCGCCAATATTAATTGGGAGGTCCGTGGATGCTGCTTCGATGTTGGGTGTCTTCAGAGGAGCTGGCCGATTCAATAGTTCCTTAAAGTGCTCCACCCACCTATTTCGCTGTTGTTCAGTGTTGCTGATTACTTTGCCTTCCTTGTTTTTCACTGGTCGTTCTGGTTTACGATAGTTTCCGGCGAGCCTCTTTGTAGTTTCGTACAATTGTCTTAAGTTTCCTTCTCTTGCAGCCTTTTCCGCCGTCATTGCTAGATCTTCCACGTATTTTCGTTTGTCAGCTCTGATGCTCTTCTTCACTTCCCTGTTTGCTTCTGTGTATGCAGCTTGTGCGGTAACTTTCTCCGCTCTTGTTCGGCTGACATTGATTGCTGCTTTCTTGTTCCTCCTTTCTTCAATTTTTGCGAGAGTATCAAAAGAGATCCATTCCTTATGATGCTGCTTCTTGTGACCAAGGACCTCCTGACATGTTGAAGTGATTGCCTCCTTAATCCTTTTCCAATTGTTCTCCAATGTTGTGTCCTCTCCATTGTGTAGATCCTGAAAGGCCTGGAACCTATTGGTGAGGGCTATCCTGAATTCGTTGAGCTTTACAGTATCCCGAAGAAAGGCCGTATTAAACTTGTGCGATGTTGTCTGTCTCGTTGTCCAGTGCTTCTTTAGTTTCAGTTTCATTTTGGCGATCAGCAAATGGTGATCTGAGGCTACATCAGCTCCTCTCCTGGTTCTCACATCCTCCATGGTCCTTCTGAACGTTTTGTTGATACAGATATGATCAATCTGGTTTTGAGTAGTGTGATCCGGTGAAATCCATGTAGCTTTGTGTATGCGTTTGTGCGGGAATATTGTGCCACCGATGACCAGTTTGTTGAAGGCACATAGGTTTGCAAATCTCTCACCATTTTCGTTTCTTTCTCCCAGTCCATGTCGTCCCATGATGTCTTCATATCCAGTGTTGTCCATTCCAACCTTGGCATTCAGGTCTCCCATAAGAATCGTCAAATCCTTTGGTGAACATTTATCGACGACTGACTGCAGCCTTTCGTAGAATTGATCTTTAACGTCGTCATTGTAGTCATTGGTAGGTGCATAACATTGGATGACGTTCATTGTAATGTCCTGTTTCTTTGTTTTGAAGGATGCTTTAATGATCCTGGGTCCATGAGATTCCCATCCTATTAGTGCCTTTTGTGCATGTTTGGACAGCATCAATGGAACTCCTTGTGTATGTGAAGCATTTTCCTCTTCATGACCAGAGTATAACAGCAGTTCCCCTGAAGCTAGTCTCAGTTGTCCTACTTGTGTCCAATGTGTTTCACTGATTCCAAGCACCTCGAGGTTGTATCTTTTCATTTCTGCCGCAACTTGAAATAGTCTTCCAGTCTCCCACAATGTACGAACGTTCCATGTACCTAAAAAAATGGTTGCTCTGGTTGTCAGAAGAGGCATCAGCCCCGTGACTTCCGAGGGAACTCGGCTTTCATCACGAGACGTCATAATTCTTCTTCCAACTCCCAGGGCAGAGTTAAAATGGTTTGAATTATTTTTTCTGGTTAGCGTTTTTTTGGCAAGTTAGTTTTTGACGGGATGGGGTCGCCAACACCCTGTCCAACCCTCCTCCTTTATCCGGGCTTGGGACCGGCAGTAGCCCCGAAGGTTCTACTGGCGGAGTTCGCTAACCTCATGCCCAACCCTTATCCTTTATCAGGGCTTGGGACTAACAGTAGCCTCCAACAGGTTCTGGGAGGAGAAAGAAATCAGAAAAGAGCAATAGAGGTGGATAGGATACATTAAGGAAAGCATCCTGATGTGGCACAAGACGAACCCACACATGGAATATTCAAAGCCAAAAGAAGAAGCGGAAGTCCGAAGAACACACTACGCCGGTCAATGTTAGACCACCATTAGAAACTTGGAAGTTAGACGAAAACATCATTGAATGCCGGCTTAGTGATCTAGAGGTGGGCATTCGCATACAAATTTAAAGGTTCAAAGTTCGGTGTCAATCGGTAAAAACTTACAATTGACTGGTTTATAATTCACTAAAATCAATGCAGCTAAACCCCAAACTGCATTGTAATCATCTTGAATTAATATTTTTAATTGAGCACCAAATTGTTGAATTTGACTGGTCCAATTACCAAAACCTAATTGGAATAATTCCGCACAAGACATGGATTGACCATTTTCAAATATAAATTTATTCTGCTTTCGATAATGATAAAAATAATGATCACAATTTGTCAGGTAATTTGTTTTATAAGAATCGATAACATGCGATGACTTATCAATCGATAAATGATCTTGTTCATTCCAACTAGTTGTTGATGGAATAAACTTACTTACTTACTTACTTTCGCCTGTTACCCCAAATGGAGCATAGGCCGCCCACCAGTTTTCTCCAACCAACTCTGTCCTGGGCTTCCCTCTCCAGTTCTGTCCAATGTTTGTTCATTCCTCTCATATCTTTCTCTATTTCTCGGCGTAGTGTGTTCCTTGGCCTTCCTCTTTTCCTTTTGCCTTGAGGGTTCCATGTGAGGGCTTGTCTCGTGACGCAGTTAGGTGCTTTTCGTAGAGTGTGTCCTATCCACTTCCAACCCTTCTTCCTGATTTCCTCCTCCATTGGAATCTGGTTTGTTCTCTCCCACAGTTCGTTGTTGCTGATGGTGTCTGGCCAACGAATACGAAGTATTTTGCGTAGACAGCTGTTAATAAATACTTGTATCTTCTGAATGATGGCTTTGGTAGTTCTCCATGTTTCCGCTCCATACATTAGAACTGTCTTGACATTTGTATTGAAAATCCTTATTTTGGTTTTCGTTGATATCTGTTTGGAGTTCCAGATATTTTTCAACTGTAGAAATGCAGCCCTTGCTTTGCCAATCCGCGCCCTCACATCTGCATCGGATCCACCTTTCTCGTCGATGATGCTGCCAAGATATGTAAAGGTGTTAATGTCCTCCAAGGTATCTCCATCAAGCGTGATTCAGTTGGTGCATGTTGTGTTGCATCGGAGAATTTTGCTTTTTCCTTTATGTATGTTGAGACCTACTGCTGCAGAGGCTGCTGCTACACTCGTCGTCTTCTCTTGCATTTGTTGTTGAGTGTGCGATAGAAGAGCCAGGTCATCTGCGAAGTCCAGATCGTCCAGCTGCGTCCTAACTGTCCAGTTGATACCGTGCTTCCCTCCAGATGTTGACGTTTTCATAATCCAGTCGATGACCAGGAGAAAGAGAAAGGGTGAGAGTAAGCAACCTTGCCTGACACCGGTCTTCACCTCAAAAGAGTTTGTCAGCTGACCTCCGTGCACGATTTTGCAGTTGAATCCATCATAAGAGTTCCGTATGATGTTAACTATTTTCTCAGGCACACCGTAGTGTCGAAGAAGCCTCCACAGTGTTTTCCTATCCACGCTATCAAATGCTTTCTCGTAGTCGATGAAGTTGATGTAGAGTGGTGAGTTCCATTCAATTGATTGTTCCACAATGATCCGTAATGTATCAATTTGGTCAGTACACGATCGATCCTTACGAAATGCAGCCTGTTGATCTCGAAGTTGGGCGTCTACGAAGTCCTTCATTCTGTTTAACAATACTCTGTTGAAGACTTTGCCTGGTATTGAAAGAAGATTTATCCCTCTGTAGTTCTCACACTTGCTGAGATCGCCTTTCTTTGGTATTTTGATGAGGTATCCTTCCTTCCAGTCTGATGGTACTTGTTCCTCATCCCAAATCTTCTTGAAGAGGATGTGAAATATTTTTGCAGTTGCTTCCAAATCTGCTTTCATTGCCTCTGCTGGAATGTTGTCTGGTCGTGCTGCTTTGCCGCTCTTGATTTGTCTGATGGCTATACTGATCTCCTCAATCGTAGGTGCGCCAATATTAACTAACACTATTCTACAACCTACTCAGTGCCCAGCCATCCCTTCTACTTCTGTCAAGCTGATGTTCATTCTCCTCTCATTTGTGTCTGCATTTCTCGGCGAAATGTGTCATTTGGTCTACCTGTTCTCCTCTGGCCTTCAGGTTTCCAAGTGATGGATGGTTTGTGTTGTGACGCAGTTGGCTGATTACCTCATTGTTTGTCCTATCCACTTCCAGCTCTTCTTCTTCTTCTTCTTCTTGATTTCTTCCTCCACTGGTATCTGGTTTGTTCTTTCGCACATTAGGTTGTTGCTGATGCGATTGATGATTGTTGTTGACTTTTAAAGTGTCCTTATCTGCCTTTGAATTGTTTTTGATTGCATCTCTCTTTGATTGGATTCTTCATCCTATAATTTTGTTTATGAATTTTTCAACTGATTCATCGAAATATTCTTGGTTGATTGATTATGTCATATTGAAAAGGATTGATGGATGAACCGCTTTCACATTTTCGGTAATCTTTGTCAAGGATTACTGAAATTGATTTTCAATTATCTTATGGTGTAAAATATTATTTTAATCTCTGTTGAAAATGTCATTTTTTTTGTAAAGACTTTTTGGTGTTTGCACTACACTACTCATGAGTAACTACACTCTATGCTTACAAATATTTTGAAGTGATAGTAGAGTGTAGGTCAAAGGGAAAAACTAACGCGTTTGTTGGAGGTATCATTTGTGGAGCTGTCGGTGTTCTTCTGCTGAACAACATCATCAGCACAAACCTTTCACGTTTGCAAACATAGGATCAAATGACAGACAGATGGAAAAGCGTCGACAGTCTTAAGGTCAGTAACAACCAATCAAGATCGAGGTTAACAGAAACACAACAAGAAGCTACAGGTCAAACGTGAACAAATTTGATTACTTCACTTCTTCTACTTCTATCTGAAGTTTGTGATGTTATTCAGAACAATCAAAGCTCCACAATCAAAACATCTAGCTCACAGAAACAAACTTCACAACAGTCATCCATCTGAGCTAGGACTATTTTCTCCACCATTTCAACAATTTGGAAAAAATGAAATTATCAGAAAATGTTTGCAACTGCAAGGTTTAATCTGAACAAGTTTTATCTGGTTAGTCCAAATGAACGACCGAATACTGACCTCTCCGTACGACTGCTGTTATGATGAGTAGTAACCGAGAACACACATGTTGATACCCTCTAAAAACACAACACATGAGTGCGAAGACAAGAGCAAAAGCGAGATTTCAGCTGACTATCGCATTAGCCAATGACTATTGGCACTCACTGGCTAATTGTCATTTAAAGTAAATGGCAATAAATTCGAATCTCGGAATGAACATCAACTCTGTAATGTAGGTACATTCAGTTACTGCTTTCTAAATCCATAGTTAACTATCAATCATCTCCGCTTAACATAGCAGCCGTTGACTTAATGATGAAATATCCAAGCAATCGTCACGGCATCCAGAAGAATGCGAGAAGAGGTCGCCATCGGAAATATCAACTGAAACAGCCCAATAACTATTACAAGCGAAGTAACAACTATAAGTATTGAACATGAATAGTGAATTACTCGATTCGTGAGGATATTGCCAATGCATACTGATTAGGAGTCTGCATATCCATATTAGAAAACAAAGCGGCTTCCATTATACGATCACGTTGACTAGGGATCCACGGCCGCGTCATAAAACGTTGCAGATAATGCGTCCAATAGGAAACAACATTGAAGTCTGTGACATTGACAGTTATGATGACCAATTGGAAACAACATTCGAAGTATGTGACATTGATAGTTAGGACAACCAATAGGAAGTTACCAACAGAATAAGACTTACAAACAATTATCTTAGCATATTGGATGAATGAATATCCTAACAATTTTAAGATTTCGAATGATATTTTGCAAGTGTGAACAGCTTATACAACATCAAATAAAGACAAAACATATTTTCAATGAGGCTGTTAGTGATTTAACTTTTTACTTGCTTACTTGCTCCTGGTTCGCCTGAATGGAGCATAGCATAGTATAGCATAGCATAGCATAGCATAGCATAGCATAGCATAGCATAGCATAGGCAAACTGACAGTATTTATTCTACAACCTACTCAGTGCCCAGCCATCCCTTCTACTTCTGTCAAGCTGATGTTCATTCTCCTCTCATTTGTGTCTGCATTTCTCGGCGAAATGTGTCATTTGGTCTACCTGTTCTCCTCTGGCCTTCAGGTTTCCAAGTGATGGATGGTTTGTGTTGTGACGCAGTTGGCTGATTACCTCATTGTTTGTCCTATCCACTTCCAGCTCTTCTTCTTCTTCTTCTTCTTGATTTCTTCCTCCACTGGTATCTGGTTTGTTCTTTCGCACATTAGGTTGTTGCTGATGCGATTGATGATTGTTGTTGACTTTTAAAGTGTCCTTATCTGCCTTTGAATTGTTTTTGATTGCATCTCTCTTTGATTGGATTCTTCATCCTATAATTTTGTTTATGAATTTTTCAACTGATTCATCGAAATATTCTTGGTTGATTGATTATGTCATATTGAAAAGGATTGATGGATGAACCGCTTTCACATTTTCGGTAATCTTTGTCAAGGATTACTGAAATTGATTTTCAATTATCTTATGGTGTAAAATATTATTTTAATCTCTGTTGAAAATTTCATTATTTTTTGTAAAGACTTTTTGATGTTTGCACTACACTACTAATAAGTAACAACATTCTATACTGACAAATATTTTGAACTGATAGTAGTAGAGTGTAGGTCAAAGGGAAAAACTAACGCGTTTGTGTCCTTATCTGCCTTTTAATTGTTTTTTGATTTTATGAATAACATTTAAGGGAATAATAAATTTCCAGGATATTGATTAAATATAAATCGATTCGTTTGAATTTGCGAAATCTCAAACAAGTATCTTGTTTCATTAGAAGAAGAAATTATATTACAAGCGAATCACAGTAGTAGTTGTAGTATCATTATTAGTATTGGTAGTGAAAGGAAACAACAATCCAATACATTCTATCGTTTTCGTTCATCGCACTATTTTCAATATAATTACGTTGGTTAGTTGGAGAGACAAATCTGTTGAAAGCTTCAGTCGCTAAATCGAACAACCTACATTCTCATTTGCATCACATCAACATCAACACACCTATCATCAATTCCCCGTGAATTGGTCGATCGATTATATCAAAGAATAAGTGCAATTTAAGGAAAAATATTGAGTATTCCAAGCAATGAAAATGTTTCTACAAATCCGAATATAAAAAAAGCCAGTGTTATTCTAAATGTAGCTTATTGATTTTATAGTTGTTTAATCAATCGACCAATTCTTACCGAATAACTAAGTGACCGGATTTTTTTTCCATAAAACTTCATTTCAATGTTCATTCGATTGTGTATTTTTTCAAGGTAAAAATCATCATCGTCATCATCATCTTTACTATCCTCTCTAGTATGTACAATTTTAGTAATCAAAACTATTGTGACTAAAATTGACTGAATTTTTCTCAACATAAAATTCCAATGATCGAAAGTTTTGAGGTCATTTAATCTTGACGAGATAAGATAACAATTCTGTAAACATTTTCAGCTTAATTGAATTGTTCAAGATGCTCAATATGATTCTTCGTTATTTTTTAATGCTCACGTAGACATTACTAACAATGCTATGCTATGCTATGCTATTAGGAAGGAATAAATTAACTGATGTTTTCTATAATGAAGTCGTCAGGTAATGATGCGCACTGCCACTGATCAATCCCATAACAGGACGAAACGGCCATCGTCCAGTACTTCCAGGTTTCTAATAGTGTTGGTCTAAAATTGATCGATTCATGGTTTCAAAAAAATGTGTAACTTAACAATCTTCACAACTCCGTAACGCAAAGATTACCTGTGCTCACTAGTGACTAGCTTCGTGTGGAATGTTCTCCGAGTTCTAGTGGGAAGACGTCGTGACCACTGTGAAGTTCAACCTGTTCGGGTGTCTGTCTTCATTTCTCGGACGTAATTTGTTCCTCGGACTTCATCTTTTCCTTTTGCCTTGAGGGTTCCATATTAGGGCTTGTCTTGTGACGAAGTTTGGTACTTTTCGTAGTGTGTCCTATCCACCAACTCCACCGCTTCTTCCTGATTTCCTCATCCTCCTCCTCCTTCACTGGAATCTGGTTTGTTCTCTTCCAGATTATCTATCGGGAAGACAAATGTCTACTTGCTAAATTATAAGTAGTCAAATTGCAAATATGAAAAAGATAGAATGAGGTTAGCAATGGGATAGTAGAAGGAGGAGCTTGTTGTACAATGTCTGACACGTCATCTGGATGTACACTGCTTCTCACAGTTAATATTCACATTTCTGTCAAAATGTAAAACAGCAGAATCATTTTTAAGCATTTCAATCTCAATGTTATGCAAGTTGATAAAGTTTTGGATACACATCTCATGTCTCAGACTAGTTAACTGTAGGGTTCGTTCAAACAAAAGTATGAAGTTTGAATTCGATCGATTACAATCGAACAAACAACATGTACATTACAAAAAAAAATTATCACCATTTCATTAGTCAACATTTCAAACAAATATCATGTCAAGCGCATTGTTATGCGACAGTATTTCTGCTCATTCTGCACATCAGGACGCTAAAACAACTGTTAATCTTTTCATTGCTGCAAAATAACTGTATTGCTCTGTATTAATCCCCTGGATTTAATTATTCCACACACATTAGCTAATCATTTCAATATGGAATAACTTCATCCGGTAATAAGTTAAATGTTGACTCGAACCATGCAAAGAATGTGAACATGATCGATAAATATTAGTTACAATAATGAAGTTTATATACAAAACAATGTTGATTACTAACCAGTAAATTAAGTAGGCTAGATTGACATGATAATCAATCAGTTGCCATATTTAAGCATCAACTAATACATATGGTGCTGTATTATGGAAATGCTGTCAAGTAACAATAAAAATTTGTTTCTATTCAAATGTTAATGAGTTGCAGAAACATAGCACAATTGAATCTATGGGACTATTGTGAATAATCAGTAAAACAATAATTCAACGATTGATTTTTAACACTACAACAATTCGCTAAGATGATAGATTTAATTTAAGACGGATATTATTGAGCATACTATTTGATAACATGGAGTACAGTGGTCATGTAATCAGAATAAATATGTCCCTGCTACACTCAGTCCACTTCGCTTTCACCTCAATCCGACATACGTAGACGGATTCCTCTGACCCTCGCTGTTACTCCAATGCAATGTCATGCGTGCGAAACTGCCCTTTGAGCAACATCGATGCAAGAAGTGTCATTCCGTGGGTCATAAAGATAGTTTCCATCCGGAGAGGAAGACGAAACGCCTCACAATTACCAAAAGGACTGTTCCTAGACCGACAAGGTTAGCCCAAGCCTGCAGCGAACAAAACAAATGTCTCGTAGTGCATGAGGTAATTATCTTCACTTGTTACGACAATTGGAATGTAAAGTTGATTCCGACGTTTTCTTCCAACGTTTATCGGGGTACTATTATGTAATGCCAGCTGATCTAAATTGACTTGCTTTAGTTGGTTCGACCAGTTTTTTTATCTTCCAAGAATATGATTCAGTCCATCAACCTTCGGCCAATACATCAATATCCTTCATCCAATGGAAATTCTCATATACGAACAATAAAAACTGAAGAAGCAATCAAATTAATCAAAAATTACAAATAATCATCAATTTGTAATGAGAAAAAATTAATGCAAATCAACTTTTTCTATTGGTGATTGTCTGTCTGATTCACAATAAGTTCGTCATGTTTACTAATATGAACTAATGAGTATAAGAATAAAAATTGTGAAATGAAATGTAATGATTGCTGTTTTGCAATACGATCATTGGAAAATATTACATAAAGCCATCACTAAACCAACCAATGTTTATACATGCGGCATAAACACAATCAATACTTAAATTGATACTGTGAATAATTGGTAGATTATTCAATGACAGCTGAACGACATTTTGAACCTATCATATTTCTCTAGATTTCGATGTACAGTTCATTATCTTTACGGGGTTGTGAATAATATTAAGTTACACCACCATTAGAAACCTGGAAGCACTGAGTGATGGCCATTTCGTCATGGTATGGGACTCCTCAGTGGCAGTGCCCATCCACGACTCTTGCACCCCGCAGTACTCGAACCCGGGACCGTCGACACTGCGCGCGAAAGCCCTTCTCCTCGCTATCGCTTCAGATTTCTTATAGCCTTTTCAACTTCATAAAAATTCGGAGAACTTTTATCAATTTGCTATTCAGGTGTAGTGCTTCCACGTATATTTGAATTCGCTTACATTTAATTTGGTCAAACCTTTCGATTATTTTTTTATTTGACCAAGCCATTTGTATAACAATAACTTCTTATATGTACCATTGGCTTTTATTATTGTGTGGTTTGTATGAGCTGGTATGACTGAGCATTGCTTACCGCCTACGCGCATATGCATCCTATTCACTTTGATATTGATCTCTTGAATATCACGATGACTCAGACATTTTCCTTTTTTATGTATACGAGTATTTTAATCTTATTAATTCACTCGCTAGTGTGCCTGCCCGGTCTGCTTGTGGTCTGCTATCCTTATTTGTGGTGTGCCAAAATAAACGTATTCAACACTTCGAGTTTACCTTCTGATTTATAAACTGTCAGACGCTATTTAGTAACGATCGTCTGGACGAGCTAATGACGAAGACTAAGAACGCGTAGAAGTTGGTCACCACACAGGACTACTGGAGATCGTGGGTGCACGAAGTTTGGTTGAGGGTCAGTTGAACTGATCGCTCAGGTAATCTGCCCATCGATTCAGTCTCCTAGATTGAGAATGAATCATAAGACAATCCTTTTCTGAGATAGTCTCGCTACGATATGGATGTGTAATACCGGTTTGTCATTTGTAGTTGAAAATGTTCCTTTACGTAGCCTCTCGTTTCAATCGTTTGTTTTGTCTTGTGTTTGTTGGACACATTTCAATAAGAATTTTAAATCTACAATGTAATTGTTGTGTTTGACACAAATTCCTGAATATTTTTTTTCCAATTTTTTGCTTACAAGATCATTAGGCGAATTCAGAGAATAGATATTCATTCGCCTTGGAAAAACAATGAGTAACATTACATGTTAATTTAAAATGATTTTCATGTGTCAATTGCAATTGAAAATGTTTCTCAGTATTTTGTAGATAACCTAACACAGTTTCTCATTTCAATTGTTTTGTTTTGATTTGCTTCTTTTCAGAATTTCAACGGTCGTTTTGTTGTTTCATGGATTAAGTTGAACACGAAACATTTTTTCTATTGAATTTTGTATTTTTATAATTTTTATAAAACCAGTTAATATACAGATTTTATCCCAGCTTTAATTCGTGCTATGATATTGGCTGTAATGGTGAAACATACAGTTGTTCAATGATTGCGAACACTAGTGGGTACTGAAATCAAGGTCGGTGATAAATAACAGTGGACAACAGCAAGGAAACCGAGCAGCAGGGCCTACCATACTTATCTCCGAAGTGTTTAAAGATGGTGGTCTAGTTCTAACAGTTAGATTAACTGAGATGTTAGGTAGAATCTGGTAACTGGGCATATCTGATCTAACTGGTCTCGATCACTGATTATCCTAGTCTATAAGAAAGGACAAATGTCCTATCGTGACAATCACAGAGGAATCAGTTTAACTAGTGTAATGTCTCAATTGTTAGGCTCGATAATAATCCGATGCCTAGCTTGAGCTCATGAAGACCAGACTAGAGAAAACCAGGCTGGTTTCCGACCTGGACGTGAAGGTATAGACCAGATATTCACACTACATCAGGTCCTAGAACATAGACAAACAAGTATATGTGGATGTACTACAGTAGCACCCTCCTAGCAAACAAGGATGCAAAAGTGTCTGTTAGCGAGAAAAATAATTATCGGAAAATATTAAAATATACGATGGATAAGTTTATATTGTTGTGTGCGTTCGTGAGGTCGGATAATAACAGAGAATCCAAGTAATATGACAATTTTTTCATGTTATAACATCTTAACATCGGAATGATTTCCTCATTCATGATCATCAATAACATTTACAATCAAAAACTTACCTTTTACTGTTCACTTCTTGTCCCTGCATGCGTACGTGATCATTCGCTCGTTATCAAGGTGACCGAATACTGCTGATTCTCTCCATTCGATCACCTTTACTTGATTATTGTTCCAACCATAACAAAGAAAGGATTCAATATTATGAGGTACACCTTTCATGTACAGACACTGCCACAGAACCTCACGATCTACTGAGTCAAATACCGCTTTTATGTCCAAGAAGACAACTATTGTAGGACGCCTAAATGTGTGTCTGTGTTCCAGCACCTGTCGTAGTGTGAAGATGTGGTCTATACATGCACGTCCAGGTCGAAAACCAGACTGGTTTTCTCTAGTCTGCTCTTCACAAGCTTTCGTTAAGCGTCGAAGTATTACTGAGGCTAATATTTTAGATGCCATATTAGTTAGACTGATTCCTCTGTGATTGTCACAAGAAGACTTCTGTCCTTTCTTATAGATTGGGACAATCAGTGATTGAGACCAGTCGGATGGGATTACGTCCAGTTCCCAGATTCTACCTAAGATCTCGGTCAACCTAGCTGCTAAACCTGGACCACCATCCCTAAATATCTCAGGGGTCAGTCTGTCAGGACCTGCATCTAGCCCTCGCTTCAGATTTCCTAACGCTTTCTCAACTTCATAAAGACTAGGGGGACTTACGTCGATTCGCCATTCAGGATGACTGTAGATCGTGGGTAACCGAAGAGTGGCTCGAGGCCAGTTGAACTGATCCCATCCTTTTCCGAAATAGTCTCACTCACACTTGGGTTCCTAATACCAGTTTCCTTGATGAGTCTAAATAGTTGCCTACTGTTGCCTATCGCCGCTGCCTTTTCCATCTCTCTCGCTTTCTCCACCCACCACTGTTCTGGATCATTGCGTAGGCTTTTTGTCAGCCTACATCTAAGCTGACTCCGCTCCTCATCGCCCTCAGAGCCAGGCAGGATGAGTTTTTC
>OX103971.1:83690836-83706522 GCA_944470395.2 Schistosoma turkestanicum | reverse complement strand
TATGGATCCAATCCCCAATNNNCGGCAAATATCTTCAATCAGTTTATCGTTTCTGTTGCGTATTGTAACAAATAGGAATGAAATGCATGGAAACCGCATACTTCGAAATCGGTTCTCTCACAACCTACTTGTTTGCACATATAATTGAAAGAAAATTCATCTACTCAGTAGCATCTGATAGATGGTGATGGTTAGAGAGTAGTGTCATTCTTAATTGCTATAATCCTACAAATTTTGTATAATAGTTGTTTATTCGATAACTGCTAGTACTAGTTGATGATCAGGTACATCGACAATTCGATGTGGTATTATGAACCTGTCTGTTGTATATAATTGTTGTCAGTTTGTGATGAAAATGATCGCGTTAATCAATTCAATATTGTGAAACATGATAGTGAAATATCGAGCAAACATGTGAGTAATTCATGGTTTAGTGAGATACACGTTATAAGAATTCAAGAATTGTTTCTGCTTTTGGTGAATACTGAATTCCCATTACTTCATGTGTGTGCATCACTTATTTTGGTTATTTGTGTAGAATATTTGTGATTTTGCTAATTGTAAGCCCGAGTATTTTGCAGTGAATATTGGTTTTTCAAAATGTTCGTAGGAAATATGAGCTTTATCAATATTTGTGACATGTGGTGTTATTGTTCGTTTCAGATTGTGTTAGTTGGCCACACTGAAAGTAGACTTTACCAGAGAACGTAATTGTTTCGTTTAGGCACTAGTTGAAAAATAATCAATCATGTAGGCAATGCTTTTCACCGAGAGAATATCATCAGTAGATGCTGCGAATAATAATATTTAGGATTTATTTTGTTGACTTTCTATATTTATTTAATTGTATCGTCAATTAAAAATCTGGTTTAAAGTATCTACTGAACGGGTCTTTTTTGCTCTGCTAGTGGGACATCTGACGCGATTTCCGATGTGGCCGATAAGTGTAAAACTATAGAAATAAATGTATAGGCAAGCGAAGGGTGTTTTTTATGTGTCCACGTCTCTACTTAACAAGTCATCAGTTCGCCTGTCTAGTGTGACGTCAAGGAAATTCAGCTTTTATCACACTCTCGTTTACCAGTGAAAGTGATAGCCATGTGTAAAATATTGGATTGTTCTAGTAGTTTTATTTGCCGATGGTTTGATCTCCAATGGGGAACGTGACATCGACGTACCTGCTATGTAAATCAACTTTCTTAATAGCCTCATTAAGTGATTCGTTTTCTAGCTTTGCTATGAAGAGATCAGCTGGAATTGTGTCTAGACGTGAACCCATGGCTATCCTGTCTATTAGTATTGTTGAACGTTCGTGCTACAACTAAGGAGCAGTTATTTTAGGCAATCCTTGGGAAAATTAGTCAATTGTATTTCTGAATAATAAAGATTCCCATAGTGAAAATTAGAAGAACACATATAAGCGAACAATATTGTTTTCGATTAGATCGTCATCAGTGTACTTAATTACCTACTTTCGCCTGTTTCCGTCAAATTAGCATAGGCCTCCCACCAGTTTTCTCCAATTAACTCTCTCCTGGTCTTCCCTTTCCAATTCTGTCCAAATTTAGTTCATTCTTCTCATGGCCCGACCGAAGCTGCTACCTTGACGTGGTGGTCGGGCTTGCCTATCGTGATGACCCAACCGAGCTTTACTGGCTGGAACATATGTTCCTGCAGGTCCTACCATGCCAGGCAGGTCGATTGGAGAACGATCAGACTAAAAGCAGCTACCCAAGGTCTGAGGGCGAAGTCGAACTGCTGACTGCAGAGGGGTGTGACAGCAGTAAGGTGTTTCCCTTGGACAACCAGCATCTGCAGCGATGCTGCCTTCTCACAAGGAAGGAAGGGTTAGAAAAGGTCGGCCCTAAAAATGTCACACTCCCCCTAACTCACGGATTTCCGTCTCCCTGGGTAAGGGTGCCCACTAAGGGCCTTTAAGAACGGAGCTAATCCTCAAAATACCTTTCATAAAAAGGCCGTGCGTGACCGGCCTCAAGCAGTTGTCCCTTGGACTCTGCGGTCACGCACCAACACTAATCCATCTTCCTTTTCAGGTCCCTCAAGAAACAACCTTCCACGGTGTGGGCAGCCGGGAAGTGACATCCCCCCTCATACCCGTAACAGCACGCGAGACCAAATTGGTCAAAATCAAATCCTTCCTACACCCCCTAATGTCTCTCTTATCTCTACGACTAACTGTACTCACACTCCCTTTTCTCACTGCACCGCTAATGCAGACGAAGTGAGATCACGAAACGTCGTTCCTGGTCTCTTGAAACCCCGTTCTAGACTACATATTGGAGGTAAGGATAGGGACACTCGCCGTTGCCTCTTCGTCATATCTGCCTATGCCCCCACTGACTGCAGTGCAGACGAGCTTAAAGATGAGTTTTACAGAAAGCTGTCGGACCTCCTCCAAAAAGCTAGGCGCTCTGATATAGTAATAATGGCTGGTGACTTTAATGCTCAAGTAGGTAGACTAGGTGAAAAGGAAAGACATCTTGGTGGATATTATGGTGTAGCGACTGAGAGAACAGACAATGGAGACCGTCTGTTGCAACTATGCTCAGATAACCGCCTATTCTTAGCGAACACCAACTTTAGGCATAAGGAAAAGCATCTGCTGACCTGGCGACCTCCAAAGTCGTCTCAACGTTGGACTCAACTAGATCACATCGCCATCAGTCACCGATGGAGGGGTTCGATAGAAGACTGTCGCTCGTTCTGGGGCACATGTTTGGATTCAGATCATGCTCTAGTGCGAGCTCGTATCTGTTTAAGGCTTACTGGGCGTAGGAAAGACACCGTAAGAAAGCCTCTCAGGGTTTTACTTAATGATAATAAAACCAAGAAAATATTTCAGGAGGAACTAGAAAAACAGTTAGGCGGCCATGCAAGTGATTCCCATCCAGAAGCAGGTTGGTATGATATCAAAAAGGCTGTGGAAACAGCAGTGATATCTGCTAGTAAGGTAAACCATAAGGCTAGGATGAAGCCGTGAATATCAGTCGCATCCACCGAACTGATGGATGCTCGAAAACGCATCCCACCTGACTCTGAGCATGATGAAGAGCGTAGTCAGCTTAGGCGTAGACTTATAAAAAGTCTGCGTAACGACCGCGAACAGTGGTGGGTGGCGAAAGCAAAAGCGATGGAAAAGGCAGCGGCGATCGGCAACAGTAGACAACTTTTCCGCCTTATTAAAGAAACTGGTATTAAGAACCCGAATGTGAGTGAGACTATCTCGGAAAAGGATGGTCTTATTATCCATTCTCAATCCAGGAGACTGGATCGATGGGCAGAACACTTTAGGGATCAGTTCAACTGGCCACGAGCCACTCTTCGGTTACCCACGATCTACAGTCATCCTGAATGGCAAATCGACCTAAGTCCCCCTAGTCTTGATGACGTTGAGAAAGCGTTAGGAAATCTGAAACGAGGACGAGCTGCAGGTCCTGATAGACTGACCCCTGAGATATTTAAGGATGGTGGTCCAGTTTTAGCAGCTAGGTTGACTGAGATCTTAGGTAGAATCTGGGAACTGGACGTAATCCCATCCGACTGGTCTCAATCCTTGATTGTCCCAATCTATAAGAAAGGACAAAAGTCTTCTTGTGACAATCATAGGGGAATAAGTCTAACTAATATAGTATCTAAAATACTGGCCTCAATAATACTTCGACGCTTAACGAAAGCTCGTGAAGAGCAGACTCGAGAAAACCAATCTGGTTTTCGACCTGGACGTGGTTGTATAGACCACGTCTTCACACTCAGACAGGTCCTGGAACATAGACACACATTAAGGCGTCCTACAATAGTTGTTTTCCTAGACCTTAAGGCGGCATTTGACTCAGTGGATCGTAAGGTTCTGTGGCAGTGTCTGTCATTGAAAGGTGTACCACAGAAGTACATTAACCTTATACAAGCTCTTTACTCGAACACCACTGGTCGAGTGAGGGCTTATGGCGAACTGTCAACGGAATTCTCTACATCAAGTGGTGTCCGTCAGGGATGTCCACTTTCTCCATTCTTGTTTAATTTTATCATAGACATGCTCCTAGACATAACATTATCCTCGTCTGAATTTTCAGGAGTAGAACTTCTACCAGGTGGCTCGCTGATTGACTTAGAATATGCCGATGACATTGTCCTACTTGGTGAAGACGCTGACAAAATGCAGAGTCTTCTGACTACCCTAAGCAACAATGCAAGCATGTTCGGGATGCGGTTTTCCCCCTCGAAATGCAAAATGTTGCTTGAAGACTGGGTTGCATCGGCACCTGAACTAGTGATAGGGAGTGAAGTAGTCGAGCGTGTAGACCGCTCCACTTATCTTGGGAGTCTCATCAGTGCCGATGGCCTGGTGACTGACGAAATCTCCGCTCGGAAACAGAAGGCTCGATTGTCTTTTGCCAACCTGCGTCACTTATGGCGTAGGCGAGATATCTGTTTGCTGACAAACGACGAGTGTACTGTGCAGCAGTTCGCTCCGTTCTCCTATGTGGATGCGAAACCTGGCCTATAAGAGTAGATGATGTCCTTAGGTTACTAGTATTCAATCATAGATGTTTAAGAAGAATTGCTCGTATACCGTGGGACAACCGTATAAGCAATGCTGTCGTTAGGAAAAGAGTTGTATGTAGGGATGGAAAATCAATAGATGAATTAGTGAAACTTCATCATCATCAAATCCTAATCTTCTGGAATCGTCAGCACCTCTACCTTTGTCTTTCTAACCTTATCTCACTGAATTATACTTCTTGAATAATATCTTCGAACCCTAGTCTTCTTCATTACCATTAACACCTTTAATATCTCTATTACTATGGGATTTGATTTGACATTTGCGTCTCTGTGCTAATGTTTTATGGCAACCTGAACTTATGTACATACGTACAAAGTTCCACGTTGCAACTGACTGACTGACTGACTTCAAAAGCCCTCATACCGGCTCGAACTATATAGAGGACATAGCCAAGGAAAATGCGACTCTTCACTTTATGCGAAAACAACATGGTGCTATGACATCGCAATTATTCTAAGCGTTGTTTAGGACATATGCACGCCCCAAGTTTATGCACCCCAAGTTTAACAACGTTGTCGCGACCCCACTCCTTCAAAGAGAATTAAATTTCTCTAATCGAGAGCAGAGACGAGCGGCGTAACGGTTGATAGGGTTGGAAAATACAACTTACAAACATTGACTCCAGTATTCGGGATTATTCCTCGCAAATAACAGGAGAATCAGTGGTGATCTGAATATGGCCTAATACATACTAAACAGGCCTAACCATCACAATGTGACCACCTTACTGATGTATCACCGCCACTCTCCCAGCCTAGCTGAACACAGCACGATCAGTGGATAGTTTCAAGGAGAGGCTTGATAAACGCGTATACACACACGAATTATCACCTCCCTCGTGGACTAGCTGTGCCTGATGCGTGTATCGGAAATTACTAGTCCTTAGTGTCCCTACCTCTCCAGACCACTTTCTCAATACATCTCGCCTACTATCTCTGATTCATCTCTCTTGCTTACACGTTGGACCTCTCACACAACCCTCACTACCAATTGATAAAATATATTATCCATTTATCTACTCAGTTTCGAAATCGTCTTATTTGCATAAGAATTTTCTCATCATTATTCTCCACATTGCGACCAACTGATCAACGAACAGGTGACGTGATAGTTGCTGATATCCAGAAACCCTACTGCCCTGAAACCAACGTATTCACTCAAATCACGGGACATACAAACTCACAAACCACTGCCAACCGACTAGAATTAGACGATAGAGTGGTTAGATCCCTATTCATTGGACACTAACAAACACCTGGAACCGTAACGAAAGAAGAAGAGACGAGCTCACCATTTTAGTGGTTGGAGACTTGACTCTTATTGGATGAATGATCGGGTGCGCAATGCAATAAATCTTCCTGTCCATTTCCGTATATTATACTTGAGCAAATCAAGTTTGTGCAACAGCAGTAGTATTAACCCAAATATAGTGTTGCTTATTAAATTACTTTATGCGTTCATCTATGCAGACAGACGTGACAATGGAAAGCGTACAAGCAAAGCGTAGCAAACTGTAGAAGGCTAATGAGCCAACTCCATTTGTGCTGAAGAATGACTAAGAATTTATAGACAAGTAGTAGTAAATAGGGTTTACATGCAATAAGCAAGTAAACATGTCCGCACGCACACAACCAAATGTACAATAATCGATACTGTTATCGAACTATTACAAATACAAAAAATAGTCGATCAATAATTCGAATAAATTAAACGACTTACTTATACGTAGAAAAATGGTGAGATGCCACACTGTCTTGTAAATTCACACTTTTATGCGGCAATATAAACAAGTAAGAATGGACTGTACCGAGAGAAAAGGAATCAAGCGAAAAGAAATCACCTGGTTTATACTACTAGTTCGTGAAGAAGATATTTGATGTATAGGATATTGAAGTATCTTATATAGTTGTAGTCAGTTGGTGATGAAATGAATCTCGTAAATCAACTACTCAGTATTCTTATACAATGGCATTGAAACTATTCACATAAACCTGCGATTGGTAATGACTCATAGAACTGCAAGTTTGAAGTAATCAAGAATAGAAGTCTGATTTTGGTGGATACTGAATTCACATCATTTCATGTGTGTGCCACACTTATAACATTTGTGTGGGAAATGAAGACACTGTATTAGTTCACATTGAGAAGTGTGATTTCCTCATAGTTTCCAGGGCATATTGATTGTGCGTAGGTAAATATCATCAGCTTTGTGTAAACTGGTGAAGATTCCTGTGCCTTGTTTTGGGTTCTGCTAGTGGTCCAAACTAAAATATCACTTAACCAAATAACGTTATTATTGTGTTTGACACTAGTTGTTAAATAATCATGTATGCAATGCATTTGATACAGAAAATGTTGGAAGATACTGAGAAGGAGAAAGATGAATCAATTGAGATGCAAGAACTAGAGAAATATCCCAGGAATCTAGAAATCACATCAAAAGAACCAAAATATGCTACAGAAACATTGCAAAATGATGTAGTAAGTTCGATGATTTTGAAGAATTTCAATGATTTTATGTGTCATTTCTCATTTCAATTGTTGTTCAGTATTCGCAGATAACTTCAATCAGTTTATCGTTTCTGTTGCGTATTGTAACAAATAGAAATCGAATTGCATAGAAACTGCATACTTCAAAATCGGTTCTCTCACAACCTACTTGTTTGCACATATAATTGAAAAAAAATTCATCTACTCAGTAGGATCTGATAGATGGTTAGAGAGTAGTGTCACTCTTAATTGCAATAATCCTACAAATTTTGTATAATAATTGTTTATTCGATAACTGCTAGTACTAGTTGATGATCAGGTACATCGACAATTCGATGTGGTATTATGAACCTGTCTGTTGTATGTAATTGTTGTCAGTTTGTGATGAAAATGATCGCGTTAATCAATTCAATATTCTGAAATATGATAGTGAAATATCGAGCAAACATGTGAGTAATTCATGGTTTAGTGAGATACACGTTATAAGAATTCAAGAATTGTTTCTGCTTTTGGTGAATACTAAATTCACATTACTACATGTGTGTGCATCACTTATTTTGGTTATTTGTGTAGAATATTTTTGATTTTGCTAATTGTAAGCCCGAATATTTTGCAGTGAATATTGGTTTTACAAAATGTTCGTAGGAAATATGATCGTCATCAATTTTTGTGAAGTGTGGTGTTATTGTTCGTTTGAGATTGTGTTAGTTGGCCACACTGAAAGTAGACTTTACCAGAGAACGTAATTGTTTCGTTTAGGCACTAGTTAAAAAATAATCAATCATGTAGGCAATGCTTTTCACCGAGAGAATATCATCAGTAGATGCTGCGAATAATAATATTTAGGATTTATTTTATTGACATTCTATATTTATTTAATTGTATCGTCAATTAAAATCTGGTTTTCGATAAAGTTCAAATACGTCATGGTTTTATTGAAATTTTTTTGATTGAGTTAAATTTACTTAACGCTTTTCAAATTCTGTCAGTTTCATTTAGTATACAGCTCTGTGATAAACGTTTTTCCGCTTTCTTGTTTTCAGAATTAAACGTTCTTTGTGCGGTTAACGTTGCTGGTTTTCAAACCTTACACTGATAGTAGTTGTTCATGCCTTTTAAGCTTGTTTGTTTATGATCATTGTTCCCGCCTTTATGTTTCTATATAGTGAATTCTATAAGGGTATGTACGCTTTACAATTCATTGTTTTATTCCCATAGTTCTTTTAGAATCATCAGATAATGAATAAAGTTTTGTTGCAGATTTAACTTGTGTTATTTGATATTGATTGTAATGGTGAAACATATGGTTGTTAAATTTGTTTATATTTCGTTCAAACTAACATCACAAACTATTCAGATGATAATTAACCAATTTTATATCCATACTAATTTTTTACCAAAAATAGCTTACTAGGTTAGAGAAGTGAGTGATTGAACCTAAGGTTGTATCAATTGACTTAGTCAAACATGAATGAAGAATACTCGATTAGTCAAATATATTATTCGTATTTAAAGGTTGACACAAATAAGGCGGTTCGAAATTTTATGAAACTACATGAAAAGTGATAACTATGTAATCGGATTGCCTAATGTGGTGAAATAAATTTTGAAAGGTTTTGTTGGCCCACTGAGTGAGTCTAGGTTCATTTGAATTCTGTGTGGGGATCATAACCTCGTTGGCCCATTATGTGGCTCAAGTATTTATGAACGACCGAGTATGCTATGCAATAAATCTCTCCATCAGTTTCCGTCAAGTATATTTGGGCGAACCCCGTTTGTGTTACAGCGGAAACAGGAAGCCAAATACGGATTCGGTTAAAAGAGTTTCTTTCAGACAATTCTTCATGCAGACATGATATGATAATGAAATGCGCACAAATAAGGCAAGGTGGAGAAGGCGAGTGAGACAACTCATTCCGATGAAACATGACTAAGGATTTATAGTGAGACAGAGTAAGTCAGTCAAGTGACAAGCGAATAGGATGAATATGTGCGTAGGCGGTAAGCAATGTTCAGTCGTACCAGCTCACACAAACCAGACAATAATAAAAGCCAATGGTACTTATAAGTTGTTGCTATACAAATGACTTGGTTAAATAAGTTGATCAAAACGCTTGACAAAAGTGAAAATGAGCGAACTCAAATGTTGTATGTGGAGGCACTACAGTTTCTTTCATCTTTATGCTCTTATGCACAAATGTTTGGAGGAGCTTAACACTGATATCGAGAACAGACTGGTTTGTAGTTGTTGAATGTCTTAAAAAAAACAATTCAATTCATATAATTTTGATCGTGATCCGGCTAGAGAGTCTGATGAACTTATTGTATCAAAGATTTTCACTAAACAACTAACTCAATAACTCTCGATTAGATGTTGTTGTTGATGTTTGAGAAATTTCAGTTTTCCTCATCATGAATGAATAAATGAGAATAATTCAACTTCCTAACTGATAACAATGCATCAAAGATTAAGATTCAGTTAACATAAATTCAAATAACTAGATTAAATAAAAATAGGTAAGCACATTATCACAGAGATGAATTCAACGATCATTAGAATCTCTTATTCCAGTGTCGTAAAATATTTGTATGCTGATAGATGTGATGTTGTTCGACTATAGTAACTCACTGAAGCATAAGGATAACTAACATATCTGAATCGATTCCATATGGGTATATGTGGATATGATGGATATGATTTGAGAAGTATAATTCAATGAGATAAATTTAGAAAGTGAAAGATAGAGATGATGAACAATTCAGAAGGTCAGAACCTGAGAGAACACAAAGAGTGCATGCACTTGCGCCATTGTCAACGATTTTGAGACATGTCATTCAAGGTCCGTAACCATTGATGATTTACATATCGCGGACCCCAACCGGGTAGCCTATATCTGTGTGCCACTTCATTTTTCTCGGGAGTCTCGTCAATGCTGATGGCCTATTGACTGACTAAATCTCAGTGCGAATACAGAAGGTCCGATTGACTGTTGCCAAGTTGCGTCACTTATAGCGTGGGTGAGATATCCGTCCGCTGAATAAAGAAAGAGTGTACAGCTCAGCTGTTCGCTCCGTCCTACTTTATAGCTGCAAAACATGTCCAGTAGGAGTGGAATATATTCATAGGTTGTTAGTATAGGATCATAGCTGTCTTCGAAGCATTGCTCGTTTATCTTAAGTCTATTGAGTACGCAATGCTGTGGTTAGGAAACGGGTCCTAGATAAGAATGGCAGGTCAATAGATGAAGTATTGAAACTTCATTAATTGAGGTGGTTGGGACAAACTAACAGTATTTATTCTACAACCTACTCAGTGCCCAGCCATCCCTTCTACTTCTGTCAAGCTGGTGTTCATTCTCCTCTCATTTGTGTCTGCATTTCTCGGCGAAATGTGTCATTTGGTCTACCTGTTCTCCTCTGGCCTTCAGGTTTCCAAGTGATGGATGGTTTGTGTTGTGACGCAGTTGGCTGATTACCTCATTGTTTGTCCTATCCACTTCCAGCTCTTCTTCTTCTTATTCTTGTTGATTTCTTCCTCCACTGGTATCTGGTTTGTTCTTTCGCACATTAGCTTGTTGCTGATGCGATTGATGATTGTTGTTGACTTTGAAAGTGTCCTTATCTGCCTTTTAATTGTTTTTGACTGCATCTCACTTTGATTGGATTCTTCATCCTATAATTTTGTTTATGAATTTTGTAACTGATTCATCGAAATATTGTTGGTTGATTGATTATGTCATATTGAAAAGGATTGATGGATGAACCGCTTTCACATTTTCGGTAATCTTTGTCAAGGATTACTGAAATTGATTTTCAATTATCCTATGGTGTAAAATATAATTTTAATCTCTGTTGAAAATTTCATTTTTTGTTGAAAGCACTTTTTCGTGTTTGCACTACACTACTGATGAGTAACTGCATCTATACTTACAAATATTTTGAACTGATAGTAGAGTGTAGGTCAAAGGGAAAAACTAACGCGTTTGTTGGAGGTATCATTTGTGGAGCTGTCGGTGTTCTTCTGCTGAACAACATCATCAGCAGCACAAACTTTGTACGTTTGCAAACATACGATCAAATGACAGACAGATGGAAAAGCGTCGACAGTCATGAGATCAGTAACAACCAATCAGGATCGAGGTTAACAGAAACAGAACAAGGAGTTTGAGGACGTAGATCTGCGGAACTTCCTGGAGGTGTTTAAGCCGTTTTGGCGGTGGTGGGTGTGTAGGTTCACGTTGCGCAGTTGGTGCTGCTGGGGACGCTGCGTGGATGTGAGGCAAAGTCTGTATTCGACAGCTTGGACTGTGCACCCGGGAATACGGCGTGGGAGACGGTGATGGAGCGAATAGTGACTGGGTTAGTCGGCCCAGTGGACAGCTGTAAAAATGCAGCATTCGCTTTGTCAATCCGTGACCTCACATCTGCATCGGATCCACCCTTCTCGTCGATGATGCTGCTAAGATATGTAAATATGTTTACGTATTCCAAGGCATCTCCATCAAGAGTGATTTGGTTGATGCATGTTGTGTTGCATCGGAAAATATTGCTTTTTCCTTTATGTATGTTTAGACCTACTGCTGCTGAGGCTGCTGCTACACTGGCCGTTTTCTCTTGCATTTGTTGTTTCGTGTGCGACAGAAGAGCCAGATCATCTGCGAAGTCCAGATCATCCAGCTGCGTCCTTGCTGTCCATTGGATACTATGCTTCCCTCCAGATGTCGACCTTTCCATAATTCAGTCGATCACCAGGAGGAAGAGAAAGGGTGAGAGTAAGCAACCCCACCTGACAACGGTCTTCACCTCAAACGAGTCTGTCAGCTGACCTACGTGTACGATTTTGCAGTTGAATCCATCATAAGAATTCCGTAATGTAGCAATTTGGTCAGTACATGATCGATCCTTACGAAATCCGGCCAGTCGATCTCAAGTTGAGCGTTCACGAAGTCCTGACTTTTGTTTAACAATACCCTGTTGAAGACTTTGCCTGGTATTGAAAGAAGAGTGATGCCTCTGTAGTTCTCACACTTGCTGAGATCGCCTTTCTTTGGTATTTTGATCAGGTATCCTTCTTTCCAATCTGATGGTACTTGTTCCTCATTCCAAATCTTCTTGAAGTGAATGAGAAGTATTTTCGCAGTTATTTCTGTATCTGCTTTCATTGCCTCTGCTGGAATGTTGTCTGGTCCTGCTGCTTTGCTGCTCTTGATTTGTCTGATGGTCATACTGATCTCCTCAATTGTAGGTGCGCCAATATTAATTGGGAGGTCCGTGGATGCTGCTTCGATGTTGGGTGGGTTCTGTGGAGCTAGTCGATTCAATAGTTCCTTAAAGTGCTCTACCCACCTATTTCGCTGTTCTTCAGTGTTACTGATTATTTTCCCTTCTTTGCTTTTCACTGGTCGTTCTGGTTTACGATAGTTTCCGGCGAGCTTCTTTGTAGTTTCGTACAATTGTCTCAAGTTTCCGTCTCTTGCAGCCCTTTCCGCCGTCATTGCTAGATCTTCCACATATTTTCGTTTGTCAGCTCTGATGATCTTCTTCACTTCCGTGTTTGCTTTTGTGTGTGCAGCTTGTGCGGTAACTTTCTTCGCTCTTGTTTGGCTGACGTTGATCACTGCCTTCTTGTTCCTTCTTTCTTCAATTTTTTCAAGAGTACCAACTGAGATCCATTCCTTGCGATAGTACTTCTTGTGACCCAGAACTTCGTGACATGTTGAAGTGAAATATGTCAGCATTCAATCGATATGTTCATCAATCCACAATGTACGTGGATTTGCTTCTTCATAGCCACTACTATCCCAACAGTTTTAAAAAATCTTTTCACTTTTCTAACACAACACTCGTATGAGTCATTTTTCTTATTAATGTGTCGTGATTGATGAATGGTGTTCACAGTTTATTATTAAGACAATGGAAATTGATAGCAGAAAATTATGTAAGGGTGAATTTATATCGAAAATATGTAATGATTTTTACAATCCAATCACTTTTTCAGTTTTTCAAGCTAAAATAATCAGAAGAATAATGTTGATTAAATAATGGAATATTTTCTAGAGGACAACGGACTTATTATTGGTGAAGAGATAACATTGTGTTTCCAAGTTGTTGAATGAATGTGTATACATATTTTACATGTGAGCAGTTGTACTTGTGCTTCTGTGGCCAAATAAACTTTGCTTCCCTCCTGTCTGCCATTTGAATGAGATCTCTCTGTATTTTTCTACATCTATACCCCTTTTTTCATCTCATCATCAAGCATGATCTTAATTTCATTAGAAATACATCAGTCCCTCACATTTTCCACCATCGATCTTTTGCATGTTCAAATTTGAATTCTTCCCACTATAACTTAAATTCTGTAGATTTCAGTTAGCATAACCACTTTGATTTAATCTCATATGATTCACATGTATAATGGTGATAGTCCTAACACTTGAGTCATTTAATTCTGCAGACATAACAACATTTTTGGAATTTTTCTGATGTTAACCGACATAAATTATGTTAGATGAGCACCGGATACAATGGACAGCCAGCATAGAGCTGGATAATCTGGACTTCACAGATGATCTGGCTCTTCTATCGCACATGCAACAACAAAGACAAGAGAAGAGGACCAGTGTAGCACCAGCCTCTTCATCAGCAGGTCTCAACATACATAAAGAATAAAACAAGATTCCCCAATACAACGCAACATACACCAACCAAATCACGCTTGATGGAGATGCTTTGGAGGAGGACGTTAACATCTGTACATATCTGTGCAGCATCGTTGACAAGCAAGTTGGATCTGATGCAAATGTGAAGGTGTAGATCGACAAAGCGAGGGCTGCATTTATACGAATGAACAACATCTGCAACTCAAAACAACTTTCAACCAACACCAAAGTCAGAATTTTCAACACAAATATCAAGACAGTTCAACTGTATTAGGCGGAAACTGGGAGAACTACCACAACCATCATTCAGAAGATGCAAGTAGTCAATAACAGCTGTCTACGCAAAACATTTCGTATTCGTTGGCCAGACACCATCAGCAACAACCTACTGTGAAAGAGAACAAACCAGATTCCAGCAGAGCAGGAAATCAGAAGGAAGCACAGTGAACAGTGAGCAACAATGTTTATCGGGTATAATTACTACGTTTATATACAATAAAAGTCTATTAAACATTAGGTGAATGCAAACGATTATCAACTAAGTATGCATAAATTTAGGCAAAGACTGTGGAGGAGAATATCTATTACTTCATTTGTAATTACATATGAACAATGTATTTTGTAAATTTACTGGGTGCTGTATACGTTTCCCTTGTGATTAAAAACTATCTGTAAAATTTAGAAATAACGCTCTTATGAGACATCAGATTAGTTGCTAGACAAGGTTACTACAAGTTAAAATGTTTACTTTACTTTACTTTACTTACCCATCTTACCCTCAATGGAGCATAGGCCACCGACCAGTATTCTCCAACTTACTCTGTCCAGGGATTCCGCTTTCAGTTCTGTCCAAAGTTTGTTCATTCTTCTCAGGCCTGTCTCCATAAAGTTCTCTTTCCACCTGTTTCTCTCTTATTCATTGTTGCTGATTACTTTGCTTTACTTGCTTCTCACTGGTCTTTCTGATTTACGGGTTTCCAGTAAACCTCTTTGTTGCATCGCACAATTGTTTCATTTTCCTTCTCTTGTAGCCGTTTCCGCAATCATTGCTAGATCTTCCACATATTTAGGTTTGTTGGCTCTGATGCCCCTGTTCACGTGCTTGTTTGCTTCTGTGTATTCAGCTTGGGCTTTGGCTTTTTCCGCTCTTGTTCGTCTGATGTTTATTGCTGCCTTGTTCTTGATTCCTTGAAAGTTTTAAAGAGTATCAACGGAGATCAGTTCCTTGTAGTTGTCTTTCTTGTGGCCCACATTCTCCTCACGTTGAAGTGATTGCCTACTTGATCCCTTTCCAATTATCCTCCATGGTAGTTTCCATTCTATTGAGTAGATCATCAGAAGCCTGGAACCTATTGCTAGGAACTATCTTGATTTCGTTGAGTTTTTAAGTATCCCGAGTAAGGCCGTGGTAAACGTTTGTGATGTTGTCTGCCCCGTTGTCCAATGCTGCTTCAGTTACAGTTTCGTTTAGGCGACTAGCGAGTGGTGATCTGACGCTATATCAGCTGCTCTCTTGGTTCTCCCGTCCCCCATGGTCTTTCTGAACTTTATATCGGTCCAGATTTGGCCGATTTGGTTCTGACTAGTGTGATCCGGTCAAATCCATGTGGCATTGTGTATGCGTTTGAGTAGGAGTAGTGTGCTGCCGATGGGCAGTGTGTTGAAGGCACATGAGTTATATATATGAGAATTACAATTTCTTAGATTTTCAATGATGCTGATTTCTGATAATGGAAGTAGCGCTCTTCTGGAGTACTTCAATTAACTTGCATTTCAAACTGATGATGTAGTTCAGATCAACCACGAGAGCTACTAATTAATCTATCTAACCAGGTATGAGAAAGTAATCACATCAAAATGTCTTCAATGATATTTGATTAGACAGTTAGTGATTTGAATATTTATGATTTTGAAAATTCTGAATTTTTTACATTGATCGTATGTCTATT
>OX103971.1:83648471-83690404 GCA_944470395.2 Schistosoma turkestanicum | reverse complement strand
GATTCAATCGCAGTCGATCGATCAACTATTTGATTTCAACTTCAAATCTTTAAACGATGATAACCATTATATAATAAACGAGTGATTTGATAGAAAAGTGAAAAGATATTTTAAAACTATTGGGTCCCGGGTTCGAATACTGCGAGGAGCAGGAGTCGTGGATGCGCACCGCTGAGGAGTCCCATACTATGACGAAACGGCCGTCCAGTGCTTCCCGGCTTCTAATGGTAGTCTAACAATGATTGATTGATGATTTCAAATGTGTAAATACACAAACCTCCACGGCATCCAAAAGAATGCGAGAAGAGATCGCCATCGGAAATATCAACTGAAACAGCCCAATAACTATTACAAGCGAAGTAACAACTATAAGTATTGAACATGAATAGTGAATTACTCAATTCTTTGCAGATAATGCGTCCAATAGGTAACAACATTCGCAGTATCTGACATTGATAGTTAGGACGACCAATAGGAACTTACCAACAGAATAAGACTTGCAAACAATTATCTTAGCATATTGGATGAATGAATATCCTAACAATTTTAAGATTTCGAAAGATATTTTGCAAGTGTGAACAGCTTATACAACATCAAATAAAGACAAAACATATTTTCAATGAGGCTGTTAGTGATTTTACTTTTTACTTGCTTACTTGCTCCTGGTTCGCCTGAATGGAGCATAGCATAGCATAGCATAGCATAGCATAGCATAGCATAGGCAAACTTACAGTATTTATTCTACAACCTACTCAGTGCCCAGCCATCCCTTCTACTTCTGTCAAGCTGATGTTCATTCTCCTCTCATTTGTGTCTGCATTTCTCGGCGAAATGTGTCATTTGGTCTACCTGTTCTCCTCTGGCCTTCAGGGTTCCAAGTGATGGATGGTTTGTGTTGTGACGCAGTTGACTGATTACCTCATTGTTTGTCCTATCCAATTCCAGCTCTTCTTCTTCTTCTTCTTGTTGATTTCTTCCTCCACTGGTATCTGGTTTGTTCTTTCGCATATTAGGTAGTTGCTGATGCGATTGATGATTGTTGTTGACTTTTAAAGTGTCCTTATCTGCCTTTTAATTGTTTTTGATTGCATCTCACTTTGATTGGATTCTTCATCCTGTAATTTTGTTTATGAATTTTGTAACTGATTCATCGAAATATTGTTGGTTGATTGATTATGTCATATTGAAAAGGATGAATGGATGAACCGCTTTCACATTTTCGGTAATCTTTGTCAAGGATTACTGAAATTGATTTTCAATTATCTTATGGTGTAAAATATTATTTTAATCTCTGTTGAAAATGTCATTTTATTTTGTAAACACTTTTTGGTGTTTGCACTACACTACTCATGAGTAACTACACTCTATGCTTACAAATATTTTGAACTGATAGTAGAGTGTAGGTCAAAGGGAGAAACTAACGCGTTTGTTGGAGGTTTTATTTGTGGAGCTGTCGGTGTTCTTCTGCTGAACAACATCATCAGCACAAAAGTTGTACGTTTGCAAACATACGATCAAATGACAGACAGATCGAAAAGCGTCGACAGTCTTAAGATCAGTAACATTCAATCAGTCAGTCAGTCAGTCAGTTGCAACGTAGAACTTCGTACGTATGTACATAAGTTCATGTTGCCATACCACATTTGCACAGAGACGCAAATGTCAAATCAAATCCCATAGTGATAAAGATAGTAGAGGTATTAATGTTAATAAAGAAGACTAGGGTTCGAAGATATTATTCAAGAAGTATGATTCAGTGAGATAAGGTTAGAAAGACAAAGGTAGAGGTGCTGGCTAATCCAGAAGATTAGGATTTGAGAGAACACAAAGAATAAATGCACCGGCGCCATTGCAAACGATTTTGAGCCATGTCGTTCAAGGTGTCTAACCATTGATGACTTTCGTCTCGCGGACCCCAACCAGGTAGTCTACATCTACCAACATGACTCAGTCCACTAGTCAGTGACTTCATGGATTTGTGCCATGTTTTGGTCTGGCCGCCCCTAACTTTCTTCCAACCTACTCCTACACTACAAAACATAGCTCGTCGAGGCAGTCGGTGGTTAGGCATACGTAACACATGTCCCAACCACCTCAACTGATGAAGTTTCACCACTTCATCTATTGATCTGCCATCCTTACCTAGTACTCGTTTCCTAACGACAGCATTGCTTACTCGGCTGTCCCACGATATACGAGCAATGCTTCTTAAACATCTATGATCGAATACTAGTAACCTACGAACATCTTCTACTCTTAACGACCATGTTTCACAGCCATATAAGAGAACGGAACGAACGATCAACAGAGTCAAATGCCGCTTTTAGGTCCAGGAAAACAACTATTGTCGGACATCTAAATATGTGTCTGTGTTCCAGCACCTGTCGTAGTGTGAAGATGTGGTCTATACAACCACGTCCAGGTCGAAAACCAGACTGGTTTTCTCTAGTCTGCTCTTCACGAGCTCTAGTTAGACGTCTAAGTATAATCGAGGCTAACAATTTAGAAACTATATTAGTTAAACTTATTCCCCTGTGATTGTCACAAGAGGACTTCTGTCCTTTCTTGTAGATTGGAACAATTAGCGACTGAGACCAGTCAGATGGGATTACGTCCAGTTCCCAGATTCTACCTACGATCTCGGTTAGTCTAACCGTTAAAACTGGACCACCATCCTTAAACATCTCAGGGGTAAGCCTATCAGGACCTGCCGCTCTACCTCCCCTTAGATTTCCTATAGCTTTCTCAACTTCATGTAAACTGGGAGGACTTAAATCGATTTGCCATTCAGGCTGACTGGAGATCGTGGGTAACCGAAGAGTGGCTCGAGGCCAGTTGAACTGATCCCTAAAGTGTTCTGCCCATCGGTCCAGCCTCCTAGATTGAGAATGGATAATAAGACCGTCCTTTTCCGAGATACTCTCACTCACATTCCGGTTCCTAATACCGGTTTCTTTAACAAGGCGGAAAAGTTGTCTAGTGTTGCCTATCGCCGCTGCCTTTTCCATCGCTTTTGCTTTCGCCACCCACCACTGTTCACGGTCGTTACGTAGGCTTTTTATAAGTCTGCGCCTAAGCTGACTACGCTCTTCATCATGTTCAGAGTCAGGTGGGATGCGTTTTCGAGCATCCATCAGTTCGGTGGATGCAACTGAAATCCACGGCTTCATCCTAGCCTCATGGTTTACCTTGCTAGCAGATATCACTGCTGTTTCCACAGCCTTTTTGATATCATACCAACCTGACTCCGGATGGCAATCGCTTAAATGGTCGCCTAACTGTCTTTCTAGTTCCTCCTGAAATGTTTTCTTAGTTTGATTATCATCAAGTAAGGCCCTAAGAGGCTTCCTTACGGTGTCTTTCCTACGTCCGGCTAGCCTCAAACAGATATGTGCTCGCACTAGGGCATGATCTGAATCTAAACATGTGCCCCACAACGAGCGACAGTCTTCTATGGAACCCCTCCATCGGTGGCTGATGGCGATGTGATCTAGTTGAGTCCAACGTTGAGACGACTTTGGAGGTCGCCAGGTCAAAAGATGCTTTTCCTTATGCCTAAAGTTGGTGTTCGCTAAGAATAGTTGGTTATCTGAACACAGTTGCAACAGACGGTCGCCATTGTCTGTTCTTTGAGCCGCGAGACCGTAACATCCACCTAGGTGTCTTTCATTTTCACTTAGTCTACCTACTTGAGCATTGAAGTCACCAGCCATTATAACTATATCAGAGCGCTTAACTTTTTGGAGAAGGTCCGAAAGCTTTCTGTAAAACTCATCTTTTACATCATCTGGGCTGCAGTCAGTGGGGGCGTAGGCTGATATGACGAAGAGGCAACGGCGAGTGTCCCTATCTTTCCGAGTCCTTACTGTCCCGTTCAGTCGGACGGCGCACAGGCGACTATCTACAGGGATCCAGTCAAGGAGAGATTGTTCTGCCCTACGACTCAATGCTATACCTACACGGGCGAGGCCCCTAGAAGCAGCATCAAGGCTACCGGATACACGAAGGGTAAATCGAGCTGCTTCTTTATCTAGACATGGTGAGGTCAGATGAGTGATGCTACTCGGATCCTGTATGCGCGTTTCCGAGACGCAGCATACATCGATGGCACGAGATTCTAAAGTCCTAGCTAAGGAAGCCTGTTGCCCTATTTGACACAATGTCCGTACATTGAATGCTCCAACATGTAGTTTGGAACGGGGTTTAAGGAGACCAGGAACGACGTTTCGCGAACTCGCATCGTTTGCATTAGCTGTGCACTGTGATAAATGAATGTGAGAAGAGTTAGTCGTGGAGATAAGAGAGGTATTAGGGAATGTAGGAAGGATTTGATTTTGAACAATTTGGTCTCGTGTGCTGTTGCGGGTATGAGGGCGGTTATCACTTCCCGGCTGCCCACACCGTGGAAGGTTGCTTCTTGAGGGACCTGAAAAGGAAGATAGATTAGTGTTGGTCTTAACGACATGGTTGCGTGACCGCAGAGTCCAAGGGACAACTGCTTGAGGCCGGTCACGCACGGCCTTTTTATGAAAGGTATTTAGAGGATTAGCTCCGTTCTTAAAGGCCCTTAGTGGGCACCCTTACCGACGGAGACGGAAATGCGTGAGTTAGGGGAGGTGTGACATTTTTAGGGCCGACCTTTTCTAACCCTTCCTTCCTTGTGAGAAGGCAGCATCGCTGCAGATGCTGGTTGTCCGAGGGAAACACCTTACTGCCGTCACACCCCTCTGCAGTAGTCAGCAGTACGACTTCGTCCTCAGACCTTGGCTAGCTGCTTTTAGTCTCATCGTTCTCCAATCGACCTGCCTGGCATGGTAGGACCTGCAGGAACATGTGTTCCAGCCAGTATAGCTCGGTTGGGTCATCACGATAGTCAAGCCCGACCACCACGTCAAGGTAGCAGCTTCGGTCGGAAACAACCAATCAAGATCGAGGTTAACAGAAACAGAACAAGGAGCATGTGGACGGTGATCTTCGGAAATTCCTCCAATATTTTAGGCCGTTCTGGGGCTTGTGCGCTTGTAGGGTGCCGTTGCGCAGTATTCAGTCGTTCAATTGGACTAACCAGATAAAACATGTTCAGATTAAACCTTGCAGATGCAAACATTTTCTGATAATTTCATTTTTTCCAAATTGTTGAAATGGTGGAGAAAATAGTTCTAGCTCAGATGGATGACTGTTGTGAAGTTTGTTCCTGTGAGGTAGATGTTTCGATTGTGGAGCTTCCATTGTTCTGAATAACATCACAAACTTCAGATAGAAGTAGAAGAAGTGAAGTAATCAAATTTGTTCACGTTTGACCTGTAGCTTCTTGTTGTGTTTCTGTTAACCTCGATCTTGATTGGTTGTTACTGATCTTAAGACTGTCGACCCTTTTCCATCTGTCTGTCATTTGATCCTATGTTTGCAAACGTGAAAGTTTTGTATTGGACTCCTCAGCGGTGCGCATCCACGACTCCTGCTCCTCGCAGTATTCGAACCCGGGACCCAATAGTTTTAAAATATCTTTTCACTTTTCTATCAAATCACTCGTTTATTATATAATGGTTATCATCGTTTAAAGATTTGAAGTTGAAATCAAATAGTTGATCGATCGACTGCGATTGAATCGATATGCTCATCAATCCACAATGTACGTGGATTCGCTTCTGCATAGCTATCCTATTAGTTTTAAAAAATCTTTTCACTTTTCTAACAAAACACTCGTTTGAGTATTTTTTTTTATTTATTAACGTCTGGCGATCGATGAATGGATGGTTTTCACAGTTTATTATTAAGACAATGGAAATTGATAGCAGAAAGCTATGTAAAGGTGAATTTGTATTGAAAATATGTAATGATTTTTACAATCCAATCAGTTTTTCAGTTATTCAAGCTAAATTAATCAGAAGAATAATGTTGATTAAATAATGGAATATTTTCTAGAGGACAACGGACATATTATTGGTGAAGAGTTAACATTGTGTTTCCAAGTTGGTGAGTGAATGTGTATACATATTTTACATGTGAGCAGTTGTACTTGTGCTTCTGTGACCAAATAAACTTTGCTTCCCTCCTGTCTGCCATTTCAATGAGATCTTTCTGTATTTTTCTACATCTATACCCCTTTTTTCATCTCATCATCAAGCATGATCTTGATTTCATTAGAAATACATCAGTCCCTCACATTTTCCACCATCGATCTTTTGCATGTTCGAATTTGAATTCTTCCCACTATAACTTAAATTCTGTAGATTGTTAATTAGCATAACCACTTTGATTTAATCTCATATGATTCACATGTATAATGGTGATAGTCCTAGCACTTGAGTCATTTAATTCTGCAGACATAACATTTTTGGATTTTTTCTGATGTTAGCCGACAGAAATTATGTTAGATGAGCACCGGATACAATGGACAGCCAGGATACAGCTGGATAATCTGGACTTCGCAGGTAATCTGGCTCTTCTATCGCACATGCAACAACAAAGATAAGAGAAGAGGACCAGTGTAGCACCAGCCTTGTCATCAGCAGGTCTCAACATACATAAAGGATAAAACGAGATTCCCCAATACAACGCAACATACGCCAACCAAATCACGCTTGATGGAGATGCTTTGAAGGACGTTAACATCTATACATATCTGTGCAGCATCATTGACAAGCAAGTTGGATCTGATGCAAATGTGAAGGTGTAGATCGACAAAGCGAGGGCTGCATTTTTACGAATGAACAACATCTGCAACTCAAAACAACTTTCAACCAACACCAAAGTCAGAATTTTCAACACAAATATCAAGACAGTTCAACTGTATTAGGCGGAAACTGGGAGAACTACCACAACCATCATTCTGAAGATGCAAGTAGTCAATAACGGTTGTCTACGCAAAACACTTCGTATTCGTTGGCCAGACACCATCAGCAACAACCTACTGTGAAAGATAACAAACCAAATTCCAGCAGAGCAGGAAATCAGAAGGAAGCACAGTGAACAGTGAGCAACAATGTTTATCGGGTATAATTACTACGTTTATATACAATAAAAGTCTATTAAACATTAGGTGAATGCAAACGGTTATCAACTAAGTATGCATAAATTTAGGCAAAGACTGTGGAGGAGAATATCTATTACTTCATTTGTAATTACATATGAACAATGTATTTTGCAAATTTACTGGGTGCTGTATACATTTCCCTCGTGATTAAAAACTATCTGTAACATTTAGAAATGCCACTCTTATGAGACATCAGATTAGTTGCTAGACAAGGTTACTACAAGTTAAAATGTTTACTTTACTTTTCTTTACTTTACTTTACGTGTATTGTCGCATACAATCCTAAAATAACCATAACCTGTAATCAGTTGGGAATCTTCACTGAACAAATAATTATTAGTGGTTATTTGTTAATTCAATCAGTCAGTTATAAAACAATGAAACCTCTTTTTGGTAGATAATATTGTTGATACCAGAAGTTTCATTATCACCTACCCTTTCCACATTAAACATTGAGTTGCAAGTTAAAATGAAACAACCGGTTTGTCGTGTGTATTTGTAAATGGAAATCAACTAATTCATTGGTTTGTCTATCAAAGTCTAAAATATCAAATGTGATTTAAACAGTGTGAATGATAAACACGATTATCATCATATAGTGAATGGTAAACTACTCATCAGTCATTACGAACTATTCATTGTGTTTCATTGTGATTCATTCGCCAATGTATGATGATATTAATTGGTAAACGAGTTAGAGAGATTTTATCTCAAAATCCGATAATATTGTCACTTTCATTTGAGGCCTACTAGTAGATAATTTATAGGGAAAAGTATTCAACACATTAGTGTTACACTAAAAAATATTATTTCTGTCCAACTATTGGCATGCATGAAATCAGATTTCAATTGCAGTATGTTATTGATGTAAATCATTTTGGTTTGAATATCAGTAAAATATGTCTGTGTTTGACTCGGTCGACACAACTTGATCAACCATATACATAATTCTGCATTTATTGTATTTTCAATTATTTCCATTTGTAGTTCGACACACAGATGTTGATTGTCCGTGGAGAAGTTACAAAAGAAGGCCATCTCATTGAAGTTCCAGTTCAGTTAAATTCATTACGACCACAAGGTGTCCTCTTACTGATGGAATACACCAAATCCTTAATTATGAACGCAGCTGAAATTATTAAAGCGTTCTATTGAATTGATTGATCAGTTAGTGCCAGTACTGACAACAACACTGTCTTTCCTAATATTGTCTTAGTTTCGTAGACATAAAACAGATAACATTTTTTTAATGATTTGACTTGTTTCTTATATCTTTTACCAACTCAACATCTTTCTATCTATTTGATAAATCAATGGATTATAAATTTTCTGAAATTTATTCTGGTTATCTCTCTTACTTTGATTGAATATGTAAGAATGAACAACAAACTAAACTGGGAAACTATAAAAGTTCCATTTTTATCAAAGGTAGCTGAAATTATTAAAGCGTTCTATTGAATTGATCAGGTAGTGCCAGTACTGACAACAACACTGTCTTTTGTAATATTATTTTAGTTTCGTAGACATAAAACAGATAACATTTTTTTTAATGATCTGACTTTAAAAAAAATGACCATCTTGTTTTTCATTTCGTAAATTATAGTGGATCTTGTTTATTTCTTCTTTTTTGTTTTTCTAATTTCCCTCTGTGGATTGACAAACAAATACACATATCTGCCAAGTTTTTAACATCTGCTAACTGAATATAACTGAAATTAGGAAGATGTCCGCCACTTCTTCTAATTATTCATTGAATTCACGTGATCACGTAATTTCAATGTTTCATATTAGCTCATTGTCGAATGACTATTTGGCAGTTTACGCATCATCATCAAGGATACAAACTATCTGTGTAACAATTAAATTATACACTTTAGTCAGACACTAAAAGCTTGCCACTGAATTGAAGAAAAACTGATCGAAACGAATATAGGTGATGTAGCTAATCCATTTTAAATGGATTTTATTGAAAACTATTCTAGCTAGATAGAAGCATAAGATTGTGAAAGTTTCTAACTGCATTTCATAGTTTACTTCAGATAACAAACATATTTCTGATGTAAACACTTTGATTTCAAGCGCATTGACTTGTATCGCTTCCTTGAATAACAATTAACTAAAATGCTTTCAAGGCGACTCACTCAGAAGACTCAGAATGACGCTTTTGGGAATTGAATGATCCGAACGCACTCCTCCACCCACATGCAAACGGTTCGACAGATCTATATCACTGACAATTCAACTTCTAGGACAACTCGTTACCACTTAAACAAATGTGGATATAGACTCCCAATTAATATTGGCGCACCTACGATTGAGGAGATCCTCCTCAAGAAGATTTGGGATGAGGAACAAGTACCATCAGATTGGAAAGAAGGATACCTCATCAAGATACCAAAGAGAGGCGATCTGAGCAAGTGTGAGAACTACAGAGGCCTCACTATTCTTTCAATACCAGTCGAAATCTTCCAAAGGGTATTGTTAAACAGAATAAAGGACTTCGTAATCGCCCAACTTCGAGATCAACAGGCCGGATTTCGTAAGGATCGATCATGTACTGACCAAATTGCTACATTACGGATCATTGTGGAACAATCAATTGAATTGAACTCACCACTCTACATCAACTTCATCGACTACGAGAAAGCATTCGATAGCGTGGATAGGAAAACACTGTGGAGGCTTCTTCGACACTACAGTGTGCCTGAGAAAATAGTTAACATCATACGGAATCCTTATGATGGAGACCGGTGTGAGGCAAGGTTGCTTACTCTCACCCTTTCTCTTTCTCCTGGTGATCGACTGGATTATGAAGACGTCGACATCTGCAGGGAAGCACGGTATCAACTGGTCAGTTAGGACACAGCTGGACGATCTAGAATTCGCAGATGACCTGGCTCTTCTATCGCACATGCAACAACAAATGCAAGAGAAGACGACCAGTGTAGCAGCAGCCTCTGCAGCAGTAGGTCTCAACATACATAAAGGAAAAAGTAAAATTCTCCGATGCAACACAACATGCACCAACCGAATCACGCTTGATGGAGATGCTTTCGAGGACGTTAACAACTTTACATATATGGGCAGCATCATCGACGAGAAAGGTGGATCGGACGCAGATGTGAGGACGCGGATCGGCGAAGCAAGGGCTGCATTTCTACAGTTGAAAAATATCCGGAACTCCACACAGCTTTAAACCAAATTCAAAATCTGGATTTTCAATACAAATTTCATTGCTGTTCTACTGTATGGAGCTGGAACATGAAGAACTACCAAAGCGATCATCCATAAGATAAAAGTGGTAATCATCAGTTGTCTACGCAAAACACTTCGTATTCGTTAGCCAGACACCATCAGCAACAACGAACTATGGGAGAGAACAAGTCAGATTCCAGTGGAGGAGGAAATCATGAAGAAGCGGTGGAAGTGGATAGGACATACATTGCGAGAAGCACCCAGCTGCGTCACGATACAAGCCCTCACATGGAACCCTCAAGGCAAAAGGAAAAGAGGAATGACAAGGAATACATTACGCCGAGAAATAGAGGAAGATATGAGGGGAATGAACAAACATTGGACAGAACTAGAGAGGGAAGCCCAAGACAGAGTTGGTTGGAGAAAACTGGTGGGCGGCCTATGCTCCATTGGGGGCAACAGGCATAAGTAAGTAAGTAAGTTATTTATTGTACCAATTTAATCGTTTTTTATGTTTAGAAACAAATAAAGTTTAAAACGAAGTTGTCTTTTACTAACTATAGCTTTACCATAGACTCTGTGCTCGCCAGTATTGCGTTTACCGTTCTAAAATTATATCTGTAGGACAAATTAAATCCTACAATCGGTACTACAGCGCATCAGTGACAATCGGTTCCGCTCACGCCCAGAGAAGTGCTAGTTCTTATTGCAGTCGGTAAGATAATTGGGATTCATGTCGATGACGATGGCCACAGACCTGATCCTAGGAACATCTGAGTTAAGAAACTGATGCCTACTCCCACTTATTTCTCTGAATAAGGATGTTTTCTCGGATTAATCAGTTATTATTCAGCGTTTGTTCCCTCGATGCATGATATTCACGTTCCATTGAATTGTCTATTACAGAAGAACAGCAACTGGAACTGGACTAGAGAGTGCGACGCGCTTTGGTAAACCCAACTCCATAATTAGCTCGAAATTGTTATTGACACACTACGACCCATCCATGCCAATCATCGTAGCAACAGATGCTTCAGCAAAGCCTCTGCTAGCAATATTCGGTTCTAAATCTGGCGTTCCAGCACATTCTGCAAATTGTCTTCATCGATGAACCTTGGTGCTTTTGGGGTATGATTTCGAAATCCAATATCGACGCCCTCTACAATTCGGTCTGGCAGACTTTATGTCACAACTTATTGATGGTCAAGTGGCGGCTGAGGAAAACATGGTAATCGCATCTCTGTCAGAGGAAGGCCATGCGGAACGTTATCTGACAACCGCAATACGGGCATTACCGGTGTCTTCAACAGACATACAAAATGCTACAAGAAACGGCCCCATCATCAAGATGTCGATGAAATGAAATAGAGATTACGTCACTACATATAATAGGCCAAAGTACAAGTGGATAGTAGCAAGATAGGTGTACTGATAGTAGAAAGAAAATTATAAAATATAAATAACGTTTATCAATAGTAGGTCAATGGTGGATGAATAGACTTCAAATTATCATCAAAAAACATCAAAACCATTACGAAATAACCGAACGTGTAAAAATAAAAAATAAAGTAATGTCAATCGTTAGTCACGTGATATCCAGCCGCGGGAGAAATAGGGGTGTGACGAATTTCTTCTGAACACATAAATTGCGGTTGAATGTACGTATTCCTATGGCTTCTCCTATGTGTAGGAGACGGCAGCGAACTCCGTTGGGAAATGATGGAAGTATACGATAGATCACCCGAAAAGATCTAGATTTATCTACAATGTGACTACTATCTACCAGGTGTGCTAAGATAGAACTGCGTTTAGTTTTTGACTGACCCTTCGTAAACCATGCTGGGAGATGTTCACTCATTCGTTTTGTAAGTTGCCTGGAAGTACGCCAGATATAGCTATCTCCACAGGAGCAGCTGAATTTGCAAATGCACATAGAGTAGGCTAACTCAGTTAACTTATCCGTGGTTTGGGTACACTACTACAGTCAGTGCGCCTGTTTTCCTACTATCCACTTGAACTTTTGCCTATTATATGTAGTGACGTAATCTCTATTTCATTTCATTGTGATTATCACTCAAATTGCCTTGATTGGTTTAACATTTTCATATAAATATTCATGTATATTAGAGTAAAGCCTGATGAAGATCTAATCGAAAACAATATTGTTCGCTTATATACGTCGTTCTAATTTTCATAAAGAACTGCCAACTGACAAGAAGTGGGCGGTCGAGTTGCTAGATATCCAATTGAACTTTATAAAAAACCTTGATCTGTATAAAATGAACAAGAATCGACCGACAGTAATCACAGCTATAAACAGAACTTCGGGGAAATATTTTAATTATTGTATTGCTTTACACTAGCTCGTGAAAAAGATATTGGATATTGGATTTGTTTTGCTGAGTCAAAATTATAATTGTTCGCTTCGCGATATTAGTTTCCGTGACAGCTTATAAAAAGGCTGTGTATTGCGTTAGACCACAGACGTAATTCTCAACTACGACAGCAACAACCCAAGAACCCACAAGATCAACTGCATACAAACTTTGTTCAAGAGAGCGAAGACACACTGCAGCACATACGAAACATTAAAAAAAACGAGGAAAAACACCTGATGACTATCTTCCAACACAAATTTTTGAATAATTCACATTATAAATCTATTGATGCAGAATTGTCCTGACAGTCCACCAAAGAAGAAAAGGAAGAATGAAGACGTGAGTTTTATTTCGTCTAAAGAAATAATATATTTCCTGTGTGATTTGTTGTTGACAATGTTCCGTACCTGGCATCTCGTTTATGCCATTTATTTTGCCGTGTGTTTGTTTGAATCATTTCATTAGGAATGTTACCAGAAATTGTAAATTTTGTTTCAGACACACATTTCTAAATATCTCATTTTCAAATTCTTTTCATACTCCTCGAAGCATTCCTGTCCGATTCTATGTCTCCGCGGAAAGTTGTGAGTTTCCTTCCATCATGAACTTAAATGTATTATCTGTGTCTTTTGTTGTTGGCAATGTACCTTACCTGGTGTCTCGTTTGTGCCATTTCCCTTGCATTTTATTCACTGGAATGATTTCATTAGGAATGTTAACATACAATGTAATTGTTGTGTCTGACACAGATTTCTAAATATCTCATTTACAAATTCCTTTATTACAGTTCGCTTGATTCCAGTCATTTATTGAAACTAATCCTCAAAATGTGAGTTTTTTTTCGTCTAAAGGAAGAATTTATTTCCTGTGTGTTTTGTTGTTGACAGTGTTCCTGTCCTGATTTCTCGTTTCGTTCCAGAACTATTTTTCATGTTCTTGGTGAAATAACCAGGCCTTTGAGCCGTTGTTGTTCCTTGGTATTTTGTAGATAACCTAACACAGTATCTCATTTCAATTGCTTTATTTTGCTTTGCTTCTTTTCAGGAACTCAATGATCGTTTTCTGTTTTCACGTTTAATACGAAACATTTTTTTCTATTGCATTTTGTATTTCTATAGTTTTGATAAAATCAGTTAATATAAAAATTTTATTCCAGCTTTAATTTGTGTTTTGATGTTTGATGTAATGGTGAAACATACAGTTGTTGTTCAGTGATTGCGAACATTAGTGGGTAGTGAAATCAAGGACGATGATAAGTAACAGTAGACAACAGCAAGGAAACCGACCAGCAGGGCCTAATAAGCTTATCCTTGAAATGTTTATATTCGGTGGTCTAGTTCTAACAGTTAGATTGACTGAGATCCTAGGTAGAATCTGGTAACTGGGCACACCGGATCTAACTGGTCTCGATCATTGATTGTTCTAGTCTATACGAAAGGACAAACGTCCTACTGTGACAATCACAGAGGAATCAGTTTAACTACTATAGTGTCTCAATTGTTAGGCTCGATAATAATCCGACGCCTAGCTGGAGCTCATGAAGACCAGACTAGAGAAAACCAGGTTGGTTTCCGACCTGGACGTGAAGGTATAGACCATATATTCACACTACGTCAGGTCCTAGAACATAGACAAACAAGTATATGTGGATGTACTACAATAACACAGTTGACGAATATAATGAATGTTGCTATTAAACAAGTCGTGTTTTTCTTCGTAAACGTGAAATGACTACATCGTTGTGACAGATGAAAACGTGAGCACTAAGTTTTTAATGTAAGTTGAATGAAAATATCAGTTGATTGTGGTCAAATACAAGCGAGTGTAACTAAACGCATTGCGTTTGTCAGCCTCCTCTCATAGAAGTCTATATCCACATTTGTTTAAGTGGTAACGAGTTGTCCTAGAAGTTGAATTGTCAGTGAGATAGATCTGTCGAGCCGTTTGCATGTGGATGGAGGAGTGCGTTTGGATCACTCAATTTCCAAAAGCGTCATTCTGAGTCTTCTGAGTGAGTCGTGAAAAGCATATTAGTTAATTGTTATTCAAGGAAGCGATACAAGTCAATGCGCCTGTAATCAAAGTGCTTACATCGGAAATATGTTTGTTATCTGAAGAAAACTATGAAATGCAGTTAGGAACTTTCACAATCTTATGCTTCTATCTAGCTAGAATAGTTTTCAATAAAACCCATTTAAAATGGATTAGCTACATCACCTATATTCGTTTCGATCAGTTTTTCTTCAATTCAGTGGCAAGCTTTTCGTGTCTGACTAAAGTGTATACTTTAATCGTTGCACAGATAGTTTGTGTCCTTGATGATGCGTAAACTGCCAAATAGCCATTCGAGAATGAGCTAATATGAAACATAGAAAATACGTGATCACGTGAATTCAATGAATATGTGTATTTGTTTGTCAATCCACAGAGGGAAATTAGAAAAACAAAAAAGATGAAATAAACAAGATCCACTATAATTTACGAAATGAAAAACAAGATGGTCATTGTTTTTAAAGTCAGATCATTAAAAAAAAATGTTATCTGTTTTATGTCTACGAAACTAAGACAATATTAGGAAAGACAGTGTTGTTGTCAGTACTGGCACTAACTGATCAATCAATTCAATAGAACGCTTTAATAATTTCAGCTGCGTTCATAATTAAGGATTTGGTGTATTCCACGCGTAACAGGACATCCTGTGGACGTAATGAATTTAACTGAACTGAAACTTCCATGAGATAGTCTTCATCTGGATTTTCTCCATGGACAATGAACATCTGTGTGGCAAACTACAAATGAAAACAATTGAAAACAATAACTGCAGAATTATGTATATGGTTGATTAAAGTGTCGACCGAGTCAAACACAGGCATTTTTTTACTGATATTCAGACAAAAATGGCTTACATCATTAACATACTACTATTGCAATGTGATTTCATGCATGGCACAGTAGGTTGAACAGGAATATAATTATTTTTTAGTCAACGACTAATGTGTGTGAATGTAGCTTTTCCCCTATAAATTATCTACTAGTAGGTCTTCAAATAAAAGTGACGAATTATTATCGGATTTGTAGGATAAAATCCCATCTTAACTCGCTTTACCATTAAATCATGACATATGACGAATGGAACGACAATGATTAAACACTGAATAGGCTTTCGGACAAGTATGGGGTAGTTTATCATTCGACTAATATGATGAGAGCTAATTTTATCATTTCACTGTGTTTAGATAACATTTGACATTTTAAACTTTGATAGGACCAATACCAATGAATTAAGTTACATTTCCTATGTTACCAAATAGACGCAGGGAAAGCCGGTTGATGAGTTATAACTGCAACTCCAGTGGTGTTTAATAATAGGAAGGTTGGTGATAATGGACAACTTCTGGTATCAACAATATTATCTACCAAAAGAGGTTTCATTGTTTATAACTGGCTGATTGAAGTTAACAAATAACCACTAATAATTATTTGTATGTTGTGATTTCATTAACTTACTACTAGTGTAAGGAACGAAGAACACAGGTTGGGCAAGCGAATTGTATTTAACGAAAATTACAGAGTTACTCAGTAAAATAGGAAAACCATATCGTAAATCGTTAATTTGCAAAATATCAGTTCATTATATCGAACTGGACTGTTCCTGTTGCAAAACATCAATCCACTGTCACTATTCATGCGTTCGTTTCATACAAATTCCATTGTTTTCTAACTCTCATTTTCTTGATCTTCCCTCATCTTCTGCTGCCAGACATTACGTTGACACTCACGTCATATACTACTTATAAGTAGCTCGCACCACACTATTAATTTGCTTGTTTTTGAGAAATCATTTCCTCAGTGCTAGTGAGTAGTTGTGATTGAGATTAGGCAATGATATCGTACTCATTAAATAAACCGTTCATTATTCAATGATCATTATCTGACACTACAAACTATCTGAATTTCAAAATGCCATCTGTAGCATTCATCCAACAAGCATTGTGTGTAACTATGTGTAAAATCAGTAGTATATTCATGCAGTATAGAAAATGAATATGATAACGGATGTATAATGGTCAAATCACGGAATGAAAAGATTTCTAATAGGTGCTCAAACATGTCAGTCATGAAAAATTACTAAACTGATGACAAATGACAACACAATAACCGATATTCATCAGATCAAGAATTTCTTGATTTTCCCTTTCGACTTACACTTCTCATGTTATAAAATGAACACATGGAGATTTTGGCCGTTCAAGCTTCAAACCTAAAAACAACCAAACAACAATGACACTACACTTCCATTGAACTCAACAACTGTTCAATCGGTCATTGTTCAATATAATTGACGTTTTTAAATGAGGTTTGTCTTATGTATTCCACAATGTTCGAAACTATTTGGCTTGATTTGAAGTCAGTATTAGAGAGTGAACTGTGTTTGATACTCCAGATTACTGAACATGTTACTTACTTACTTACTTACGGCTGTTACCCCCAATGGAGCATAGGCCGCTCACCAGTTTTCTCCAACCAACTCTGTCCTGGGCTTCCCTCTCCAATTCTGTCCAATGTTTGTTCATTCTTCTCATATCCTTCTCTATTTCTCGGCGTGGTGTGTTTCTTGGCCTTCCTCTTTTCATTTGCCTTGAGGGTTCCATGTGAGGGCTTGTCTAGTGACGCAGTTAGGTGCTTTCCGCAATGTGTGTCCTATCCACTTCCACCGCTTCTTCCTGATTTCCTTCTCCACTAGAATCTGGTTTGTTTTCTCCCACAGTACGTTGTTGCTGACGGTGTCTGGCCAACGAATCCGAAGTATTTTGCGTAGACAACTGTTCATAAACACTTGTATCTTCTGGATGATGGCTTTGGTAGTTCTCCATGTTTCCGCTCCATACAGTTGAACTGTCTTGAATATGTTACCTTCATATAAAACATAGGACGCAAACATCACTAGAAACAAAAAATACTTATTAGAAGAAATCCAAACGTGTATAGAGATGACCATGTAAAAAGTAGCGATATGTGCATAAGTAATGTGGAAACTGAACTACACAAACAAAAATTTTGTTTACTACGAAATATCTAAAAATAAAAAACACTGTCAATGAAACAACAAGGAAAAGTAAGATAAACAGCCAGTTATTATTTGCATAAATTTGATTGTCAGTTATTCTGAACACACTACAGTATACTACAATTAAGATGTAAATCAGTGCTGAGATTTGAAGTCAACATTCTGTTAAAATATTTTCTATGCTGAATAGGGATTGAGGTTCAATGATAGCGGGAAGGCACAAACAACTCAGAATATGTGACTACGTAGTGACTAGGATGAAATATGATCAATGAAGCGCATTCAGTTGATAATCAAATCACGATCAAATGAAATAGACTGAGGAGATAAATAGGTTTTCTCTCTGAATTAGAGAGATGGGAGTTCAGTTACAAAAATTACTACAAAGTAACAATGAAAGCAGTTCTCTTCATCAACATACGAAACAAGTTTCGGATGGATGATAATAACAACTGAATGAAAATTCAAAGGTTTAGCATTGGCTCATATTAGAGTAACACAGTGTTACACTGCATCGAAAATATATTTCGAAATATCTATAAAGTCTTCATAAGTTTATTTGCACAATTTTCTATAAAAATTTAGATGCAGTTTCATAACAAATTCGAATGGAATCCTTTTATTGAAGAACTAATAACTCACTTTGTAAATTTATCATACAATATTAGGACAGAGTGATGGAATCGTCAGTTCCAATTCGACAATGTTAGAGGTAATAACAGTTTCAGCGAAGATGAAGAAACGTAGAAATGCGACAGATGATTGTAAAAGTCTATCTCACGAGAAAATAATTCTAGAAAGACAACGATCAAGTTCATGACGAAATCAGAAGATTCTAATTTCAGTGAAAACAAACAATGCATGCATCGACCTGCGCAATCGCAAATGATTTTCAGCCATGTCGATTCAAGTCCATCATCACCAGTTCCGATCGTATCGCATAATCCAACATGGATCGTTCCATTCACAGTGACTTCACAAATGACGATGGTACCACAAACAGCGAATGGGTAATCTTTACAAACAAGCATTGATCATTCCATTTGCCTGTGATTTGCACGCCCTCGATTTCTTCTAGTCGATCCACTACTTCAGACAACATCAGTCACCAACGATATCGGTGGTTGATTAGCCACACATCACACAAGTTCCTACCAACTCAACTTATCAACAATCACTATTTCAACGAATGATTCTCCTTCCTTAACTAGAACCATTTGCTCAAGTCAACTATTTCCTGCTTACTCATTTCTCTCAGAATGCACCAGCAATGATTGCAAGACACCTATGATTAAATAACATCAACCTACAAATATTCTCTTACTGGTCATCTTTCAAACATGTAAATGAAGACGGAACGGACAGCTGCTCAATAAACTCGTCGTTTCGTTTCGATAGTACACGGATATTCCGCACACATCATTTGTGAATTCGCAAAATCCCTATTGAGATTCATGAATCCATGCTGAGATTTTGTCACACACCGAATCGTCAACGCTGACGAGATGTCAACGAACAGTGAAGCGATCAGTACACTCAACTACCTCTCTCCTACTTACTCATAACTATTTCAGATGACGCAGAAAACTTATTGTGAATTTTCACATTTCGCTTGTTTGTTGAACAAAAGTCTATTGAATGCAACAAACACACAAATGTAGTTTTATTCTGTTTAAATTACAAGTATAATCATGTGAAAAATTACGGTTCATTCGGAGGGTAAAACGATTCTTACATCTCCCACAAACACAACACGATCTTCCAACATCATGGTTATCATTAAATGATTTTCCACTGGTTTCAATTCCAATAGATATTTGTACAAACTGAAATTAGAAAAAAACAGAATGGAAGAAATATCGATTTTGTATGAGCTCAACGTGAATAAATGAATGAATATATACGAATAACAATCAATGTGTATATTTGCTCATTCATTGATAACATTATTATACTTCGGTAATAATCAATCAGTATTATTGATATTATTATTATTAATATTATTACAATCTGCTTTACAACAAGTATTGTTGTTATGTGTCTGATTCCCAGTGGCTTCCTGATATAGTTTCCAAATGAACTAATGAGTATAATAGCGTGTAGAATCAATGAAATAAAATGATCACCACATCATTCATATTAGATCGATATCCAAACACGACTTACAGACAACAAACAATACATTTACAAATCACATCACGATATTCAATGGACAGTTAGGGACGCAGTTGGACTTCTCAGATAACCTGGCTGCTCCATCGCACACTCAACAACAAATGCCAGAGAAGACAACCAACAATCACCACATCATTCATATTAGATCGATATCCAAACACGGCTTACAGACAACAAACAATACATTCACAAATCACATTAAAAATCAATCAATCAGTCAAATAATGTTGTATATACTCGGATGATTTTTTCGGGATGACACATCTGTAATAGCTGGGATCGACACTCTGTTCACGTGTCTTTTTAGTGAATTTATCCTCAATATGTTTTGTTCTCTCTTCAATGTTAGGATAATCTGCGAACGCTCCTCGAACTAGCCAAACTGCAAATGATTTCATCTCTTCCGGCATATTACTTTGTAAAACTACACACATGACGAGAAAGCAATGTAAAATTTAATTGAATTTCCGGATGAAACCACTAAGACTGAAAAATCTATGTATTTATATCTACAGAGACAATGAGGTGACCGTAACAAATTGATTGGATATTCATTCATGTTAGTAAACCTTATTTATATGTCTATTTGGAAATATCATTGTACTTTATTAGGTAGACTTTTATGTGTAAATAGCAGTGTAGATTGCGCACTACACACAACTACAAATTGAATGATCTTTTTTGTCAACTTGCACATACACCACAATCACATGAGAATTTCATTGAACTTTTAACAGGTCCCAATATAAAATTGCTACAACGTATATTTATAAAGTACACAACTGTAGTATTTTCTCCATATATGTAAACAATGTCGTCACTCACACACACAGAATACAGAGAGAGTTGGCCAATCACAGAACCATATCATCAAATAAATCGTATTCTGAATCACATTCACATCACATCATTCAATTTAGGATTGGTTAAATACTTTCAATGCTTGAAATGCTCAACTGTACTAGCAAATTCAAACATTCATTGATTGATTTCATCTATGGATTATTTTTCACTGAAATTGATATCTTCAGTGTTTATAAGGTATCCAGTTAAGAATGTAACTCTGTACTTTTAATTATAATATTTTCAATTAGAGTTATGGAGATTAGTGCTTTTTACACATATTTGAAACCATCAATCAATCATGGTTAGACCACCATTAGAAACTTGGCGGCACTGAAAGATGGCCGTCTCGTCCTGGTATGGGACTCCTCAGCGGTGCGCATCCACGACTCCTGCTCCTCGCAGTATTCGAACCCGGGACCCAATAGTTTTAAAAACTCTTTTCACTTTTCTAACAAAACACTCGTTTATTATATAATGGTTATCATCGTTGAAAAATTCGAATTTTAAATCAAACAGTTGATCGATCGAGTGCACTTGAAATATGTAAGCATTCAATCGATATGCTCATCAATCCACAATGTACGTGGATTCGCTTCTGCATAGCTATCCTATTAGTTTTTTAAAAACTCTTTTCACTTTTCTAACAAAACACTCGATCAATGAATGGATGGTTTTCACAGTTTATTATTAAGACAATGTAAATTGATAGCAGAAAACAATGTAAAGGTGAATTTGTATTGAAAATATGTAATGATTTTTACAATCCAATCAGTTTTTCAGTTATTCAAGCTAAATTAATCAGAAAAATAGTGTTGATTCAAAAATGGAATATTTCCTAGAGGACAACGGACATATTATTGATGAAGAGATAATATTGTGTTTCCAAGTTGGTGAATGAATGTGTATACATATTTTACATGTGAGCAGTTGTGAGAAGACTGAGGCAGGCTCAATAGATTGTATTTGGCAAATTTACAATCTTAGTCAATTAAAAACGATAACATTGCATTGAACACCATTTTATTAGAAAATCAGTAAGAAATGCCTGTGTTTGACTCGGTTGAAACTATGATTAATTATATATAATTCTGCATATAATGTTTTCAATTGTTTCCATTTGTAGTTTGCCACACAGATGTTCATTGCCCGTGGAGAAAATCCAGATGAAGACTATCTCATTGAAGTTTCAGTTCAGTTAAATTCATTACGTCCACAAGATGTCCTGTTACGCGTGGAATACACCAATTTCCTTAATTATGAACGCAGCTGAAATTATTAAAGCGTTCTATTGAATTGATTGATCAGTTAGTGCCAGTACTGACAACAACACTGTCTTTCCTAATATTGTCTTAGTTTCGTAGACATAAAACAGATAACATTTTTTTTAATGATCTGACTTGTTTATTATATGTTTTACCAACTGAACATCTTTCTATCGATTTAATAAATCAATGGATTAGAAATTTTCTGAAATTTATTCTGGTTCTCTCTCTTACTTTGATTGAATATGTAAGAATGAACAATAAACTAAACTGTGAAACTATAAAAGTACCATTTTTATCAAAGGTAGATTATTTAAATAAATTATGTTACTGTTAAGTAATATACTGATCATAAGATTAAAAAAAAAATCACCATCTTGTTTTTCATTTCGTAAATTATAGTACTTACTTACGCCTGTTACCCCCAATGGAGCATAGGCTGCCCACCAGTTTTCTCCAACCAACTCTGTCCTGGGCTTCTCTCTCCAGTTCTGTCCAATGTTTGTTCATTCGTCTCATATCTTTCTCTATTTTTTTAATCAGGTACCCTTCTTTCCAATCTGATGGTACTTGTTCCTCATCCCAAATCTTCTTGAAGAGGATGTAAAATATTTTTGCAGTTGCTTCTACATCTGCTTTCATTGCCTCTGCTGGAATGTTGTCTGGTCCTGCTGCTTTGCCGCTCTTGATTTGTCTAATGGCCATACTGATCTCCTCAATTGTAGGTGCGACAATATTAATTGGGAGGTCTTTGGATGCTGCTTCGATGATGGGTGGGTTCAGTGGAGCTGGTCGATTCAATAGTTCCTTAAAGTGCTCTACCCACCTATTTCGCTGTTCTTCAGTGTTACTGATTACTTTGCCTTCCTTGCTTTTCAATGGTCGTTCTGGTTTACGATATTTTCCGGCGAGCTTCTTTGTTGTTTCATACAATTGTCTCATGTTTCCTTCTCTTGCGGCCTTTTCCGCTGTCATTGCTAGATCTTCCACATATTTTCGTTTGTCAGCTCTGATGCTCTTCTTCACTTCCCTGTTTGCTTCTGTATACTCGGCTTGCGCCTTAACTTTCTCTGCTCTTGTTCGGCTGACATTCACTGCTGCCTTCTTGTTCCTCCTTTCTTTAATTTTTGCAAGAGTACCAACAGAGGTCCATTCCTTGTCATGGTACTTCTTGTGACCCAGAACTTCGTGACATGTTGAAGTGATTGCCTCCCTAATCCCTTTCCAATTGTTCTCCAATGTTGCGTCCTCTCCATTGTGTAGATCCTGAAAGGCCTGGAACCTATTGGTGAGGGCTATCCTGAATTCGTTGAGTTTTACGGTATCCCGAAGAAAGGCCGTATTAAACTTCTGTGATGTTGTCTGTCTCGTTGTCCAGGGCTTCTTTAGTTTCAGTTTCATCTTGGCGATTAGCAAATGGTGATCTGAGGCTATATCAGCTCCTCTCCTGGTTCTCACATCCTCCATGGTCCTTCTGAACTTTTTGTTGATACAGATATGATCAATCTGGTTTTGAGTAGTGTGATCCGGTGAAATCCATGTGGCTTTGTGTATGCGTTTGTGTGGGAATATTGTGCCACCGATGACCAGTTTGTTGAAGGCACATAGGTTTGAAAATCTCTCACCGTTTTCGTTTCTTTCTCCCAGTCCATGTCGTCCCATGATGTCTTCATATCCAGTGTTGTCCATGCCAACCTTGGCATTCAGGTCTCCCATAAGAATCGTCAAATCCTTTGGTGAACATTTATCGACGATTGACTGCAGTCTTTCGTAGAATTGATCTTTATCGTCGTCATTGTAGTCGTTGGTAGGTGCATAACATTGGATGACGTTCATTGTAATGTCCTGTTTCTTTGTTTTGAAGGATGCTTTAATGATCCTGGGTCCATGAGATTCCCATCCTATCAGTGCCTTTTGTGCATGTTTGGACAGCATCAGTGCAACTCCTTGTGTATGTGAAGCGTTTTCCTGTTCATGGCCAGAGTAAAACAGCAGTTCCCCTGAAGCAAGTCTCAGTTGTCCTACCTGTGTCCAATGTGTTTCACTGATGCCGAGCACCTCGAGGTTGTATCTTTTCATTTCTGCAGCAACTTGAAATAGTCTTCCAGTCTCCCACAATGTACGAACGTTCCATGTACCTAAAAAAATGGTTGCTCTGGTTGTCAGAAGAGGCATCGGCCCCGTGACTTCCGAGGGGACTCGGCTTTCATCACGAGACGTCATAATTCTTCCTCCAACTCCCAGGGCAGAGTTAAAATGGTTTGAATTATTTTTTCTGGTTAGCGTTTTTTTGGCAAGTTAGTTTTTGACGGAATGGGGTCGCCAACCCTATGTCCAATCCTCCTCCTTTATCCGGGCTTGGGACCGGCAGAAGCCCCAAAGGTTCTACTGGCGGAGTTAAGAATAACAGTTAGTAAGATTAAAATTCCTACTTTCGAAATGAATGTGTATGTAAGTTACAAGATTACCTACAACTTATTTGAGTTGAAAAGATACAAGTTAAGCAAACATGAAATTTCCAATGAAGCTGTTTGCACCCAAAATAAGTAAAACACAATACACATGATTAGTAAACTGAAAAATAAATTACATAGTATTATACAATGAAGTACATCTGAAGAATACTACTAACCTGTCAGCCACCTGTTTCATTAGAGCACGTTTATATTTAACTGGCATTCGTATTTCAATCTTGTGTTCTTTTTCAATACGATATACACAGCTGGGGCCTCTGCTCGATACATGTGAATAAGGTTAGTTGTTATAGAAAAATGCTAACAAGTAGCTAGTTACTTAGTCGGTTAGTTAGTGAGTAAGTTCAGTCAGTCAGTCAGTCAGTCAGTCAGATGCAACGTAGAACTTTGTACGTAAGTACATCAGTTCATGTTGGCATACCACATCAGCACAGAGATGTAATTGTCAATTCAAATCCAATAGTAGAAGAGTTAGTAAGGGTATTAGAAGTAATCGGAGAGGTTAGAATGAGAAGATATTATTCAACAAGTATGATTCAGTGAGAAAAGTTTAGAAAGTCAAAACAAGAGGAGTTAAAGAATCAAGAAGATTAGCATTTGAGAGAACACAAACAATAAATGCACCGGCGCCATCGCAAACGATTTTGAGCCATGTCATTCAGGGTATCTAAACATCGATTATTATCATCTCGCGGACCTCAACCAAGTAGTCGACAATTACCGACATTGCTAAGTACACTTGTCAATGACTTCATGGATTTCTGCCATGTTTTGGTTTGGCCGCCCCTAACTTTCTTCCAACCTATTCCTACACTACAAAACAAAGCTCGACGAGGCAGTCGGTGGTTGGGCATACGCAACACATGTCCCAACCACCTCAACTGATGAAGTTTCAGCACTTCATCTATTGATCTGCTATTCCATGCCTAGCACCCTTTTCCTGATAACAGCGTTGCTCACTCGGGTGTCCCAGGATACACGAGCAATGCTTCGGAGACACCTATGATCGAAAACCAATAACCGACGACTATCTTCAACTTTCACTGGCTATGTTTCGCATCCATATAGGAGAACGGAGCGAACTACTGCGCAAACGGATATCTCGACTACGCTATAAGTGACGCAGGTTGGCAAAATCTAATCGGGCCTTCTGTATCCGAGCTGAAATTTCGTCAGTCACCAGGCCATCGGCACTGATGAGACTGCCAAGATAAGTGAAGCGGTCAACACACTCAAATGCTTCACTCCCTATTGCTAGTATAGGTGCCGATGCAAGCCAATCTGGAAGCAACATTTTGCATTTCGAGAGGAAAAACCGCAGTCCGAACATGCGCGCTTTGTTGCTGAGGGTTGTCAGAAGACTCCGCATTTTGTCAGCGTCTTCAACAGGTAGCACAATGTCATCGGCATATTCTAAGTCAATTAGCGAGCCACCTGGTAAAAGGTCTACTCCTGAAACTTCAGACGAGGATAAGGTTATTTCTAGGAGCATATCTATGATAAAATTAAACAAGAATGGAGAAAGTGGACATCCCTGACGGACACCACTTGAAGTAGAGAATTCCGATGACAGTTCGCCATAAGCTCTCACTCGACCAGTGGTATTCGAGTAGAGAGCTTGTATAAGGTTAATGTACTTCTTTGGTACACCTTTCAATGTACAGACACTGCCACAGAACCTCACGATCAACAGAGTCAAATGCCGCCTTAAGGTCCAAGAAGACAACTACTGTAGGACACCTAAATGTGTGTCTGTATTCCAGCACCTGTCGTAGTGTGAAAATGTGGTCTATACAACCACGTCCAGGTCGAAAACCAGACTGGTTTTCTCTAGTCTGCTCTTCACAAGCTTTCGTTAAGCGTCGAAGTATTACTGAGGCTAATATTTTAGATGCCATATTAGTTAGACTGATTCCTCTGTGATTGTCACAAGAAGACTTTTGTCCTTTCTTATAGATTGGGACAATCAGTGATTGAGACCAGTCGGATGGGATTACATCCAGTTCCCAGATTCTACCTAAGATCTCGGTCAACCTAGCTGCTAAACCTGGACCACCATCCTTCAATATCTCAAGGGGCAGTCTGTCAGGACCTGCATCTAGCCCTCGCTTCAGATTTCCTAACGCTTTCTCAACTTCATAAAGACTAGGGGGACTTACGTCGATTCGCCATTCAGGATGACTGTAGATCGTGGGTAACCGAAGAGTGGCTCGAGGCCAGTTGAACTGATCCCATCCTTTTCCGAAATAGTCTCACTCACACTTGGGTTCCTAATACCAGTTTCCTTGATGAGTCTAAACAGTTGCCTACTGTTGACTATCGCCGCTGCCTTTTCCATCTCTCTCGCTTTCTCCACCCACCACTGTTCTGGATCATTGCGTAGGCTTTTTGTCAGCCTACGTCTAAGCTGACTCCGCTCCTCATCGCCCTCAGAGCCAGGCAGGATGAGTTTTCGAGCATCCATCAGTTGAGTAGATGCTATTGAGATCCACGGCTTCATCCTAGCCTTATGGTTTACCTTACTAGCAGATATCACTGCTGTTTCCACAGCCTTTTTGATATCATACCAACCTGCTTCCGGATGGCAATCGCTTACATGGTTGCTTAACTCTCTTTCTAGTTGCTCCTGAAATATTTTCTTAGTTTGATTACCATCAAGTAAAACCCTAAGAGGCTTCCTTACGGTGTCTTTCCTACGCCCAGTGAGCCTCAAACAGATACGATCTCGCACTAGGGCATGATCTGAATCCAAACATGTGCCCCACAACGAGCGACAGTCCTCTTCTATCGAACCCATCCATCGGTGGCTGATGACGATGTGATCTAGTTGAGTTCAACGTTGAGACGACCTCGGGGGTCGCCAGGTCAACAGATGCTTTCCTTTATGCCTAAAGTTAGTGTTTGCTAAGAATAGGCGGTTATCTGAGCATACTTGCAACAGACGGTCGCCATTGTCTGTTCTCTGAGCCGCGACACCATGACATCACCCTACGTGTCTTTCATTTTCACTGTCTACCTACTTGAGCATTAAAATCACCAGCCATTATTACTACATCAGAGTGCCTAGCGTTTTGGAGGAGGTCTGAAAGCTTTCTGCAAAACTCATCTTTAACCTCGTCTGAGCTGCAACCAGGGGAGCATAGGCAGATATGACCAAAAGGCAACGGCGAGTGTCCCTATCCTTCCACGTCCTTACTGTCCCGTTTAGTCGGACAGCGCACAAGCGACTATCTACTGTCATCCAGTCAAGGAGAGATTTTTCAGCTCTACGACACAATGCTATGCCTACGCCAGCAAGACCCCTGGAAGCAGCATCAGGGCTTCCAGATACACGAAGAGTAAATCGAGCCGCTTCTTTATTTTGACAAGGTGAAATCAGATTACTAATTTTACTAAGATCCTGTATGCACATTTCCGAGACGCAGCATACATCGATGGCACGAGATTCTAAAGTCCTAGCTAATGATGCCTGTTGCCCTATTTGACACAATGTCCGTACATTAAATGCTCCAACATGTAGTCTAGAACGGGGTTTCAAGAGACCAAGAATGACGTTTCGCGAACTCGCTTGGTCTGCATTAGCGGTGCAGTGAGAAAAGGGACAGTGAGTAGAGTTCGTTGTGGAAAGAAGAGAGTTGTGTGTGGGTGTAGGTAGGATTTGACTTGGACAAATTGGGTATCGTGTGCTGTTACCGGTATAAGGGCGGTTCTCACTTCCCGGCTGCCCACACCGTGGAAGGTTGTAAGTTAGTTAATTAGATGTTATGAAAAGCCGGAAAAGTGATGCAGCTCAACTATATGCGATTCAACACAAAATATAAAGTCCATTGTGAACGATAAAACTAGCGTTCATGATCTAACAGTTAGGGAAATGAAATAATAAAAAACACTCGTATGAAATGTAAAATAAATAAGTTTTATTGATAAATTATGTAAAGCCAATCTTCTCACTTATCTAACGAAACACTCGTATGAAATCTAAAAGATTCGTATTGCAATTACACACAATATATGAAGAGAATTGACAACGATAAAACTAGTGTTCGTGATCTAAAAGTTTGGGAAAATGAAATAAATCCCACCGATTGTAGTAATTGAACAGGAAGATGTGAGTTTGCTTCCATCTTACACTAAAAATATATTTCCTGTGTCGTTTGTTGTTGACAATGTTCCTCGCCTGGTTTCTCGTTTAGGCCATTTGTTTTGCCTTGTGTTGTTAGTTGGAAACATTTTAATAAGAATGTTAACATACAATGTAATTGTTGTTGTCTGACACAGCTTTCTAAATATTCTATTTTCCATTTCTATTTTACAGGACTCTCCCGAAGTTTGCCATGAAGATATACAAGGATTGTACAATGTGAGTTTCCTTCCATGTAACAGAAAATTATTTTTTATGTGTCATTTGTAATTGTAAATTTTCCTCAACTTGTTTCTCGTTTCGTATGCATATGCTTATAAATAAATAGGAGATTGCATCGAAACCTCGTTATTTGTAATTAGTTGTCTCTTACAACTAATTACATGTATCTTCATATAAGTGAAAAAATGCATTGACTCAATTGGAAGTGATATATTGTTAGAATGTCGTGTCATCGGTAATTACAATAATCTCACTAATTTTGTAGACTAGTTATTTAATTAATCTTTATCTACTACTAGCACTGTTCGATCACGTTCATCGACAATTCGTTTTGCAATTATTAGCCGGTCTGTTGTATAGTTGTTGTCACTTTGTGATGAAAATGGTTGCGGAAATTCACGAGGAACATAGTAAAATACGACGCAACCATTTTCATCACAAAGTGACAACAACTATACAACAGACCGGCTAATAATTGCAAAACGAATTGTCGATGAACGTGATCGAACAGTGCTAGTAGTAGATAAAGATTAATTAAATAACTAGTCTACAAAATTAGTGAGATTATTGTAATTTACGATGACACGACATTCTAACAATATATCACTTCCAATTGAGTCAATGCATTTTTTTCACTTATATGAAGATACATGTAATTAGTTGTAAGAGACAACTAATTACAAATAACGAGGTTTCGATGCAATCTCCTATTTATTTATAAGCATATGCATACGAAACGAGAAACAAGTTGAGGAAAATTTACAATTACAAATGACACGTAAAAAATAATTTTCTGTTACATGGAAGGAAACTCACATTGTACAATCCTTGTATATCTTCATGGCAAACTTCGGGAGAGTCCTGTAAAATAGAAATGAAAAATAGAATATTTAGAAATCTGTGTCAGACAACAACAATTACATTGTATGTTAACATTCTTATTAAAATGTTTCCAACTAACAACACAAGGCAAAACAAATGGCCTAAACGAGAAACCAGGCGAGGAACATTGTCAACAACAAACGACACAGGAAATATATTTTTAGTGTAAGATGGAAGCAAACTCACATCTTCCTGTTCAATAACTACAATCGGTGGGATTTATTTCATTTTTCGAAACTTTTAGATCACGAACACTAGTTTTATCGTTGTCAATGCTCTTTATATATTGTGTGTAATCGCAATACGAATCTTTTAGATTTCATACGAGTGTTTTGTTAGAAAAGTGAGAAGATTGTTTTTACATAATTTATCAATAAAACTTATTTATTTTACATTTCATACGAGTGCTTTTTATTATTTCATTTCCCTAACTGTTAGATCATGAACGCTAGTTTTATCGTTCTCAATGGACTTTATATTTTGTGTTGAATGGCATATAGTTGAGCTACATCACTTTTTCCGGCTTTTCATAACATCTAAATAACTGACTTACAACCTTCCACGGTGTGGGCAGCCGGGAAGTGAGAACCGCCCTCATACCCGTAACAGAACACGGACCCCATTGGTCCAAGTCAAATCCTACCTACACCCACACACACCTCTCTTCTTTCCACAACGAACTCTACTCACAGTCCCTTTTCTCACTGCACCGCTAATGCAGACGAAGCGAGATCACGAAACGTCGCTCCTGGTCTCATGAAACCACGTTCTAGACTACATGTTGGAGCATTTAATGTACGGACATTGTGTCAAATAGGGCAACAGGCATGATTAGCTAGGACTTTAGAATCTCGTGCCATCGATGTATGCTGCATCTCGGAAATGCGCGTACAGGATCCTAGTAAAATTAGTAATCTGATTTTACCTTGTCAAAATCAAGAAGCAGCTCGATTTACTCTTCGTGTATCCGGTAGTCCTGATGCTGCTTGCAGGGGTCTTGCTGGCGTAGGCATAGCATTGAGTCGTAGAGCTGAACAATCTCTCCTTGACTGGATCCCAGTAGATAGTCGCTTGTGCGCTGTCCGACTAAACGGGACAGTAAGGACTTGGAAGGATAGGGACACTCGCCGTTGCCTTTTCGTCATATCTGCCTATGCTCCCACTGGCTGCAGCTCAGACGAGGTTAAAGATGAGTTTTGCAGAAAGCTTTCAGACCTCCTCCAAAACGCTAGGCACTCTGATATAGTAATAATGGCTGGTGACTTTGATGCTCAAGAAGGTAGTCTAAGTAAAAATGTAAGGCACGTAGAGTGATGTTATGGTGTCGCGGCTCAGAGAACAGACAATGGTGACCGTCTGTTGCAAGTATGCTCAGATAACCGCCTATTCTTAGCAAACACTAACTTTAGGCATAAAGGAAAGCATCTGTTGACCTGGCGACCCCCGAGGTCGTCTCAACGTTGAACTCAACTAGATCACATCGTCATCAGCCACCGATGGATGGGTTCGATAGAAGAGGACTGTCGCTCGTTGTGGGGCACATGTTTGGATTCAGATCATGCCCTAGTGCGAGATCGTATCTGTTTGAGGCTCACTGGGCGTAGGAAAGACACCGTAAGGAAGCCTCTTAGGGTTTTACTTGATGGTAATCAAACTAAGAAAATATTTCAGGAGCAACTAGAAAGAGAGTTAAGCAACCATGTAAGCGATTGCCATCCGGAAGCAGGTTGGTATGATATCAAAAAGGCTGTGGAACACAGCAGTGACATCTGCTAGTAAGGTTGACCATGAGGCTAGAATGAAGCCGTGGATCTCAGTAGCATCCACCGATCTGATGGATGCCCGAAAACTCATCCCACCTGACTCTGAACATGACGAAGAGCGAAGTCAACTTAGGCGCAGACTTATAAAAAGCCTACGTAACGACCGCGAACAGTGGTGGGTGGCCAAAGCAAAAGCGATGGAAAAGGCAGCGGCGATCGGCAACAGTATACAACTTTTCCACCTTATTAAAGAAACCGGTATGAAGAACCCGAATGTGAGTGAGACTATCTCGGAAAATGATGGTCTTATTTTACATTCTCAATCTAGAAGACTGGATCGATGGGCAGAACACTTTAGGGATCAGTTCAACTGGCCTCGAGCCACTCTTCGGTTATCCACGGTCTACAGTCATCCTGAATGGCGAATCGACGTAAGTCCCCCTAGTTTTAGTGACGTTGAGAAAGCGTTAGGAAATCTGAAGCGAGGGCGAGCTGCGGGTCCTGACAGACTGACCCCTGAGATATTTAAGGATGGTGGTCCAGTTTTAGCAGCTAGGTTGACCGAGATCTTAGGTGGAATCTGGAAACTGGACGTAATCCCATCCGACTGGTCTCAGTCACTGATTGTCCCAATCTATAAGAAAGGAAAAAAGTCTTCTTGTGACAATCACAGAGGAATCAGTCTAAGTAATATGGCATCTAAAATATTAGCCTCAGTAATACTTCGACGCTTAACGAAAGCTCATGAAGAGCAGACTCGAGAAAACCAGTCTGGTTTTCGACCTGGACATGCATGTATAGACCACATTTTCACACTACGACAGGTGCTGGAACACAGAAACACATTTAGGCGTCCTACAATAGTTGTTTTCCTAGACCTCAAGGCGGCATCGTGAGGTTCTGTGGCAGTGTCTGTCACTGAAAGGTGTACCAAAGGAGTACATTAACCTTTTACAAGCTCTCTACGCGAACACCACTGGTCGAGTTAGAGCTTATGGCGAACTGTCATCGGAATTCTCTACTTCAAGTGGTGTCCGTCAGGGATGTCCACTTTCTCCATTCTTGTTTAATTTTATCATAGACATGCTCCTAGAAATAACCTTATCCTCGTCTGAAGTTTCAGGAGTAGACCTTTTACCAGGTGGCTCGCTAATTGACTTAGAATATGCCGATGACATTGTGCTGCTTGGTGAAGACGCTGACAAAATGCAGAGTCTTCTGACCACCCTAAGCAACAATGCAAGCATGTTCGGGATGCGGTTTTCCCCATCGAAACGCAAAATGTTGCTTCCAGATTGGCTTGCATCGGCACCTAATCTAGTAAGTAATAGGGAGTGAAGCATTTGAGCGTGTTGACCGCTTCACTTATCTTGGGAGTCTCATCTGTGCCGATGGCCTGGTGACTGACGAAATTTCAGCTCGGATACAGAAGGCCCGATTAGATTTTGCCAACCTGCGTCACTTATAGCGTAGTCGAAATATCCGTTTGCGCAGTAGTTCGTTCCATTCTCCCAAATGGATGCGAAACATAGCCAGTGAAAGTTGAAGATAGTCGTCGGTTATTGGTTTCCGATCATAGGTGTCTCCGAAGCATTGCTCGTGTATCCTGGGACACCCGAGTGAGCAACGCTGTTATCAGGAAAAGGGTGCTAGGCATGGAATAGCAGATCAATAGATGAAGTGCTGAAACTTCATCAGTTGAGGTGGTTGGGACATGTGTTGCATATGCCCAACCACCGACTGCCTCGTCGAGCTTTGTTTTGTAGTGTAGGAATAGGTTGGAAGAAAGTTAGGGGCGGCCAAACCAAAACATGGCAGAAATCCATGAAGTCATTGGACAAGTTGTACTTAGCAATGTCGGTAATTGTCGACTACTTGGTTGAGGTCCGCGAGATGATAATAATCGATGTTTAGATACCCTGAATGACATGGCTCAAAATCGTTTGCGATGGCGCCGGTGCATTTATTGTTTGTGTTCTCTCAAATGCTAATCTTCTTGATTCTTTAACTCCTCTTGTCTTTCTAAACTTTTCTCACATGAATCATACTTGTTGAATAATATCTTCTCATTCTAACCCTCTCCGATTACTTCTAATACCCTTACTAACTCTTCTACTATTTTGGATTTGAATTGACAATTACATCTCTGTGATGATGTGGTATGCCAACATGAACTGATGTACTTACCGTACAAAGTTCTACGTTGCATCTGACTGACTGACTGACTGACTGACTGAACTTACTCACTAACTAACCGAATAAGTACCTAGCTACTTGTTAGCATTTTTCTATAACAACTAACCTTATTCACATGTATCGAGCAGAGGCCCCAGCTGTGTATATCGTATTGAAAAAGACACACAAGATTGAAATACGAATGCCAGTTAAATATAAACGTGCTCTAATGAAACAGGTGGCTGACGGTTAGTAGTATTCTTCAGATGTACTTCATTGTATAATACTATGTAATTTCTTTTTCAGTTTTACTAATCATGTGTATTGTGTTTACTTATTTTGGTCATTGGAAATTTCATGTTTGCATTAACTTGTATCTTTTCAACTCAAATAAGTTGTAGGTAATCTTGTAACTTACATACACATTCATTTCGAAGTAGGAATTTTAATCTTACTAACTGTATTCTTAACTCCGCCAGTAGAACCTTTGGGGCTTCTGCCGGTCCCAAGCCCGGATAAAGGAGGAGGATTGGACATAGGGTTGGCGACCCCATTCCGTCAAAAACTAACTTGCCAAAAAAACGCTAACCAGAAAAAATCATTCAAACCATTTTAACTCTGCCCTGGGAGTTGGAGGAAGAATTATGACGTCTCGTGATGAAAGCCGAGTTCCCTCGGAAGTCACGGGGCTGATGCCTCTTCTGACAACCAGAGCAACCATTTTTTTTAGGTACATGGAACGTTCGTACATTGTGGGAGACTGGAAGACTATTTCAAGTTGCTGCAGAAATGAAAAGATACAACCTCGAGGTGCTCGGCATCAGTGAAACACATTGGACACAGGTAAGACAACTGAGACTTGCTTCAGGGGAACTGCTGTTATACTCTGGTCATGAACAGGAAAACGCTTCACATACACAAGGAGTTGCACTGATGCTGTCCAAACATGCACAAAAGGCACTGATTAGAAGGAAATCTCATGGACTCAGCATCATTAAAGCATCCTTCAAAACAAAGAAACAGGACATTACAATGAACGTCATCCAATGTTATGCACCTACCAATGACTACAATGACGACGTTAAAGATCAATTCTACGAAAGGCTGCAGTCAATCGTCGATAAATGTTCACCAAAGGATTTGACGATTCCTTATGGGAGACCTGAATGCCAAGGTTGGCATGGACAACACTGGATATGAAGACATCATGTGACGACATGGACTGGGAGAAAGGAACGAAAACGGTGAGAGATTTGCAAACCTATGTGCCTTCAACAAACTGGTCATCGGTGGCACAATATTCCCGCACAAACGCATACACAAAGCCACATGGATTTCACCGGGGCACACTACTCAAAACCAGATTGATCATATCTGTATCAACAAAACGTTCAGAAGGACTATGGAGGATGTGAGAACCAGGAGAGGAGCTGATATAGCCTCAGATCACCATTTGCTAATCGCCAAGATGAAACTGAAACTAAAGAAGCACTGGACAACGGGACAGACAACATCACAGAAGTTTAATACAGCCTTTCTTCGGGATACTGTAAAGCTCAACAAATTCAAGATAGCCCTCACCAATAGGTTCCAGGCCTTTCAGGATCTACACAATGGAGAGGACGCAACATTGGAGAACAATTGGAAAGGGATTAGGGAGGCAATCACTTCAACATGTCACGAAGTTCTGGGTCACAAGAAGTACCATGACAAGGAATGGACCTCTGTTGGTACTCTTGCAAAAATTAAAGAAAGGAGGAACAAGAAGGCAGCAGTGAATGTCAGCCGAACAAGAGCAGAGAAAGTTAAGGCGCAAGCCGAGTATACAGAAGCAAACAGGGAAGTGAAGAAGAGCATCAGAGCTGACAAACGAAAATATGTAGAAGATCTAGCAATGACAGCGGAAAAGGCCGCAAGAGAAGGAAACATGAGACAATTGTATGAAACAACAAAGAAGCTCGCCGGAAAATATCGTAAACCAGAACGACCAGTGAAAAGCAAGGAAGGCAAAGTAATCAGTAACACTGAAGAACAGCGAAATAGGTGGGTAGAGCACTTTAAGGAACTATTGAATCGACCAGCTCCACTGAACCCACCCAACATCGAAGCAGCATCCAAAGACCTCCCAATTAATATTGTCGCACCTACAATTGAGGAGATCAGTATGGCCATTAGACAAATCAAGAGCGGCAAAGCAGCAGGACCAGACAACATTCCAGCAGAGGCAATGAAAGCAGATGTAGAAGCAACTGCAAAAATATTTTACATCCTCTTCAAGAAGATTTGGGATGAGGAACAAGTACCATCAGATTGGAAAGAAGGGGTACCTGATTAAAAAAATAGAAAGATATGAGGACGAATGAACAAACATGGGACAGGACTGGAGAGAGAAGCCTAGGACGGAGTTGGTTGGAGAAAACTGGTGGGCAGCCTATGCCCCCATTGGGGGTAACAAGCGTAAGTAAGTACTAATAATTTACGAAAATGTAAAAACAAGATGGTGATTTTTTGTTTGTTTTAATCTTATGATCAGTCTATTACTTAAACAGTAACTAAATTTATTGTAAATAATCCTACCTTTGATAAAATGGTACTTTTATAGTTTTCACAGTTAGTCTTATTTGTTCATTCTTACATATTCAATCAAAGTAAGAGAGAGAAACCAGAATAAATTTCAGAAAATTTCTTAATCCATTGATTTAGTTAACTCGATTAGAAAGATGTTTCAGTTGGTAAAACAGTATAACTAAACAAGTCAGTCATGTACATAAATAAAATGGTTATCCTGTTTTATGTCTACGACAAGCTAATGACAATATTACGGAAAGACATGTGTTGTTTGTCAGTACTGGCACTAACTGATCAATCAATTCAATAGAACGCTTTTAATAATTTCAGCTGCGTTCATAATTAAGGAAATTGTGGTATTCCACGCCTAACAGGACATCTTGTGGACGTAATGAATTTAAACTGAAACTGAAACTTCAATGAGATAGTCTTCATCTGGATTTTCTCCACGGGCAATGAACATCTGTGTGGCAAACTACAAATGGAAACAATTGAAAACATTATATGCAGAATTATATATAATTAATCATAGTTTCAACCGAGTCAAACACAGGCATTTCTTACTGATTTTCTAATAAAATGGTGTTCAATGCAATGTTATCGTTTTTAATTGACTAAGATTGTAAATTTGCCAAATACAATCTATTGAGCCTGCCTCAGTCTTCTCACAACTGCTCACATGTAAAATATGTATACACATTCATTCACCAACTTGGAAACACAATATTATCTCTTCATCAATAATATGTCCGTTGTCCTCTAGGAAATATTCCATTTTTGAATCAACACTATTTTTCTGATTAATTTAGCTTGAATAACTGAAAAACTGATTGGATTGTAAAAATCATTACATATTTTCAATACAAATTCACCTTTACATAGCTTTCTGCTATCAATTTCCATTGTCTTAATAATAAACTGTGAAAACCATCCATTCATCGATCGCCAGACGTTAATAAATAACAAAAAAATACTCAAACGAGTGTTTTGTTAGAAAAGTGAAAAGATTTTTTAAAAGACTAATAGGATAGCTATGCAGAAGCGAATCCACGTACATTGTGGATTGATGAGCATATCGATTGAATGCTTACATATTTCAAGTGCACTCGATCGATCAACTGTTTGATTTAAAATTCGAATTTTTCAACGATGATAACCATTTTATAATAAACGAGTGTTTTGTTAGAAAAGTGAAAAGTTTTTTTAAAACTATTGGGTCCCGGTTTCGAATACTGCGAGGAGCAGGAGTCGTGGATGCGCACCGCTGAGGAGTCCCATACCAGGACGAGACGGCCATCTTTCAGTGCCGCCAAGTTTCTAATGGTGGTCTAACCATGATTGATTGATGGTTTTAAATATGTGTAAAAGCAACTAATCTCCATAACTCTAATTGAAAATATTATAATTAAAAGTACAGAGTTACATTCTTAACTGGATACCTTATAAACACTGAAGATATCAATTTCAGTGAAAAATAATCCATAGATGAAATCAATCAATGAATGTTTGAATTTGCTAGTACAGTTGAGCATTTCAAGCATTGAAAGTATTTAACCAATCCTAAATTGAATGATGTGATGTGAATGTGATTCAGAATACGATTTATTTGATGATATGGTTCTGTGATTGGCCAACTCTCTCTGTATTCTGTGTGTGTGTGTGTGTGTGAGTGATGACATTGTTTACATAAATGGAGAAAATACTACAGTTGTGTACTTTATAAATATACGTTGTAGCAATTTTATATTGGGACCTGTTAAAAGTTCAATGAAATTCTCATGTGATTGTGGTGTATGTGCAAGTTGACAAAAAAGATCATTCAATTTGTAGTTGTGTGTAGTGCGCAATCTACACTGCTATTTACACATAAAAGTCTACCTAATAAAGTACAATGATATTTCCAAATAGACATATAAATAAGGTTTACTAACATGAATGAATATCCAATCAATTTGTTACGGTCACCTCATTGTCTCTGTAGATATAAATACATAGATTTTTCAGTCTTAGTGGTTTCATCCGGAAATTCAATTAAATTTTACATTGCTTTCTCGTCATGTGTGTAGTTTTACAAAGTAATATGCCGGAAGAGATGAAATCATTTGCAGTTTGGCTAGTTCGAGGAGCGTTCGCAGATTATCCTAACATTGAAGAGAGAACAAAACATATTGAGGATAAATTCACTAAAAAGACACGTGAACAGAGTGTCGATCCCAGCTATTACAGATGTGTCATCTTTTAAAAATCATCCGAGTATATACAACATTATTTGACTGATTGATTGATTTTTAATGTGATTTTGTGAATGTATTGTTTGTTGTCTGTAAGCCGTGTTTGGATATCGATCTAATATGAATGATGTGGTGATTGTTGGTTGTCTTCTCTGGCATTTGTTGTTGAGTGTGAGATGGAGCAGCCAGGTTATCTGAGAAGTCCAACTGCGTCCCTAACTGTCCATTGAATATCGTGATGTGATTTGTAAATGTATTGTTTGTTGTCTGTAAGCCGTGTTTGGATATCGATCTAATATGAATGATGTGGTGATCATTTTATTTCATTGATTCTACACGCTATTATACTCATTAGTTCATTTGGAAACTATATCAGGAAGCCACTGGGAATCAGACACATAACAACAATACTTGTTGTAAAGCAGATTGTAATAATATTAATAATAATAATATCAATAATACTGATTGATTATTACCGAAGTATAATAATGTTATCAATGAATGAGCAAATATACACATTGATTGTTATTCGTATATATTCATTCATTTATTCACGTTGAGCTCATACAAAATCGATATTTCTTCCATTCTGTTTTTTTCTAATTTCAGTTTGTACAAACATCTATTGGAATTGAAACCAGTGGAAAATCATTTAATGATAGCCATGATGTAGGAAGATCGTGTTGTGTTTGTGGGAGATGTAAGAATCGTTTTACCCTCCGAATGAACCGTAATTTTTCACATGATTAAACTTGTAATTTAAACAGAATAAAACTACATTTGTGTGTTTGTTGCATTCAATAGACTTTTGTTCAACAAACAAGCGAAATGTGAAAATTCACAATAAGTTTTCTGCGTCATCTGAAATAGTTATGAGTAAGTAGGAGAGAGGTAGTTGAGTGTACTGATCGCTTCACTGTTCGTTGACATCTCGTCAGCGTTGGGGATTCGGTGTGTGACAAAATCTCAGCATGGATTCATGAATCTCAATAGGGATTTTGCGAATTCACAAATGATGTGTGCGGGATATCCGTGTACTATCGAAACGAAACGGCGAGTTTATTGAGTAGCCTGTCCGTTCCGTCTTCATTTACATGTTTGAAAGATGACCAGTAAGAGAATATTTGTAGGTTGATGTTATTTAATCATAGGTGTCTTGCAATCATTGCTGGTGCATTCTGAGAGAAACGAGTAAGCAGGAAATAGTTGACTTGAGCAAATGGTTATAGTTAAGGAAGGAGAATCATTCGTTGAAATAGTGATTGTTGATAAGTTGAGTTGGTAGGAACTTGTGTGATGTGTGGCTAATCAACCACCGATATCGTTGGTGACTGATGTTGTCTGAAGTAGTGGATCGACTAGAAGAAATCGAGGGCGTGCAAATCACAGGCAAATGGAATGATCAATGCTTGTTTGTAAAGATTACCCATTCGCTGTTTGTGGTACCATCGTCATTTGTGAAGTCACTGTGAATGGAACGATCCATGTTGGATTATGCGATACGATCGGAACTGGTGATGATGGACTTGAATCGACATGGCTGAAAATCATTTGCGATTGCGCAGGTCGATGCATGCATTGTTTGTTTTCACTGAAATTAGAATCTTCTGATTTCGTCATGAACTTGATCGTTGTCTTTCTAGAATTATTTTCTCGTGAGATAGACTTTTACAATCATCTGTCGGATTTCTACGTTTCTTCATCTTCGCTGAAACTGCTATTACCTCTAACATTGTCGAATTGGAACTGACGATTCCATCACTCTGTCCTAATATTGTATGATAAATTTACAAAGTGAGTTATTAGTTCTTCAATAAAAGGATTCCATTCGAATTTGTTATGAAACTGCATCTAAATTTTTATAGAAAACTGTGCAAATAAACTTATGAAGACTTTATAGATATTTCGAAATATATTTTCGATGCAGTGTAACACTGTGTTACTCTAATATGAGCCAATGCTACACCTTTGAATTTTCATTCAGTTGTTATTATCATCCATCCGAAACTTGTTTCGTATGTTGATGAAGAGAACTGCTTTCATTGTTACTTTGTAGTAACTTTTGTAACTGAACTCCCATCTCTCTAATTCAGAGAGAAACCTATTTATCTCCTTCAGTCTATTTCATTTGCTCGTGATTTGATTATCAACTGAATGCGCTTCATTGATCATATTTCATCCTAGTCACTACGTAGTCACATATTCTGAGTTGGTGGGGCCTTCCCGCTATCATTGAACCTCAATCCCTATTCAGCATAGAAAATATTTTAACAGAATGTTGACTTCAAATCTCAGCACTGATTTACATCTTAATTGTAGTATACTGTAGTCTGTTCAGAATAACTGACAATCAAATTTATGCAAATAATAACTGGCTGTTTATCTTACTTTTCCTTGTTGTTTCATTGACAGTGTTTTTTATTTTATGATATTTCGTAGTAAACAAAATTTTTGTTTGTGTAGTTCAGTTTCCACATTACTTATGCACATATCGCTACTTTTTACATGGTCATCTCTATACACGTTTGGATTTCTTCTAATAAGTATTTTTTGTTTCTAGTGATGTTTGCGTCCTATGTTTTATATGAAGGTAACATATTCAAGACAGTTCAACTGTATGGAGCGGAAACATGGAGAACTACCAAAGCCATCATCCAGAAGATACAAGTGTTTATTAACAGCTGTCTACGCAAAATACTTCGTATTCGTTGGCCAGACACCGTCAGCGACAACGTACTGTGGGAGAAAACAAACCAGATTCTAGTGGAGAAGGAAATCAGGAAGAAGCGGTGGAAGTGGATAGGACACATACTACGAAAATCACCTAACTGCGTCACGAGACAAGCCCTCACATGGAACCCTCAAGGCAAATGAAAAGAGGAAGGCCAAGAAACACACCACGCCGAGAAATAGAGAAGGATATGAGAAGAATGAACAAACATTGGACAGAATTGGAGAGGGAAGCCCAGGACAGAGTTGGTTGGAGAAAACTGGTGAGCGGCCTATGCTCCATTGGGGTTAACAGCCGTAAGTAAGTAAGTAAGTAACATGTTCAGTAATCTGGAGTATCAAACACAGTTCACTCTCTAATACTGACTTCAAATCAAGCCAAATAGTTTCGAACATTGTGGAATACATAAGACAAACCTCATTTAAAAACGTCAATTATATTGAACAATGACCGATTGAACAGTTGTTGAGTTCAATGGAAGTGTAGTGTCATTGTTGTTTGGTTGTTTTTAGGTTGGAAGCTTGAACGGCCAAAATCTCCATGTGTTCATTTTATAACATGATAAGTGTAAGTCGAAAGGGAAAATCAAGAAATTCTTGATCTGATGAATATCGGTTATTGTGTTGTCATTTGTCATCAGTTTAGTAATTTTTCATGACTGACATGTTTGAGCACCTTTTAGAAATCTTTTCATTCCGTGATTTGACCATTATACATCCGTTATCATATTCATTTTCTATACTGCATGAATATACTACTGATTTTACACATAGTTACACACAATGC